>VDFB02035397.1:0-49816 GCA_007258455.2 Sequoia sempervirens
AGTTCCAGGAGGCATGGTTGTCTAGCATACAGTAGGAGGGATCTTTCCGACTGCGTGGAGTTTTGGCTGGTGAAAAGGTTATCACCCTTTTAGACCCAGGAGCCACCCATAATTTTATAGATGCCAGATTTGTGGAGAAGCGTGGGCTCATAACCGAAGAGTTTGAGGGCATTCGGGTTAAGGTGGCTAATGGTTACACTCTCAAGTGTGATCGTATGATTAAGGATCTTCCTTTGCGCTTGAATAATTATGAATTCAAGGCTGATTATTATGTGGTAAATATGGGCAATATTGATTTAGTTTTGGGCATGAAGTGGCTTCATTCTCTTGAGGAAGTTACACTTCGTCTCAAAGACATGGAGATTAGGTTCGAGGTGGATGGGAAGACTCATATACTGAAGGCCATTCGAGACAGTAACGTCAGGACTATTTTTTTCCGACGAATGGAGAGACTTATGCATCATGACATGGTTGAGTGGGCCGCCGAGTGCACTTTGATGCCTACACAGGAGGGACAACATAAGACCGAGTATCATCCTGACATTCAGTAGTTGAGAGTTAAGCATGGGAAGGTTTTCAGTGGCATTCCACCAGGAAGACCTCCAGACAAGGGTATTGAGCACATCATAGAGCTTGAGGAGGGCGCCAAGCCCATCATGATTACTCCTTACTGGCATCCAAAGCGGCTTAAGGATGAGATAGACAAGACTATCAAGGAGCTGCTTGCTATTGGTCACATTCGACCGAGTAAGTCGCCATTTGCTTCTTTAGTTGTTCTAGTGAAGAAGAAAGATGGTACTCTTCGTATGTGCATAGATTACAGAGTCTTGAATAAGAGGACTATTAAGAACAGATATCCCATACCCCGTATAGATGAGCTTATTGATGAGCTCCATGGTGCCTGTTACTTTTCGAAGATAGACTTGAGATCGGGGTATCAACAGATTAGAGTTCGTGAGCAGGATGTTGAGAAGACTGCATTTCGCTGTCATTGTGGACACTTTGAGTTTGTGGTTATGCCATTTGGGCTAACCAATGCTCCAGCGACATTCCAGTCCACCATGAACAGGGTCTTCCACTCACATTTGAGGAGATATGTACTTGTCTTCTTCGATGATATTTTGGTCTACAATAGGACATGGCAGGAGCACTTGGCTCATTTGGATACATTACTTAGCGTTTTGAGTAGGGAATCCTTGTATGCCAAGGAATCCAAGTGTGATTTAGGGATGACTGAGTTGTTATACTTAGGCCATATTATCGGTGTAGAGGGAGTGCGGATGGATCTTGAGAAGATCCGTGCTATCATAGATTGGCCTACTCCTGCGAACCTTACATAGTTGCGAGGATTCCTTGGGTTATGTGGTTTCTATCGCAGATTTGTCAGTGGGTATTCACGACATGCAACACCTATGACAAATTTGTTGAAAAAAGGTGCATTCATGTGGACTCCTGAAGCATAGGAGTGTTTTGTGAGGTTCAAGGAGCTTATGACTACATGTCCAGTGTTGGCACTGCCAGATTTTACGAAGCCTTTTGAGCTTCAGTGCGATGCTTCTGGTGGGGGCATTGGAGCGGTGCTTATGCAGGACAAGCATTCGATTGCTTATGAGAGCAGGAAGCTTAGAGGACCAGAGAGGGTCTACAGTATATATGATAAGGAAATGCTAGCTATAATGCATGCCTTGGCCAAATTCAAGCAATATTTAGTGGGCAGTAAGTGTTGCATTAAAACTGATCATAATAGCTTGAGGCATTTCCTAGGACAGCGGGATTTGAATGACCGTCAGCAAAAATGGGTGAGTAAGTTACAGGCATATGACTTTGACATCACCTATATCAAAGGTACACAGAATGTTGTTGCTGATCCTCTTTCATGCCGGCCTCATCTGAGTTCTATGGTATAGATTGCAGTGGACTGGAGGCATTTGATTGTGGCAGAGTATGCCAAGGATACATGGGCATCTGGTATTGTTGAGGGATCTATTGTGGACACCAGGTACACACTTGTAAATGACTTGATCATTTACAAGAACAAGATTTTCTTGATCCCAGGATCAGAGATGAAGAACACCATTCTGCGAGCTTTCCATGATGTACCTACAGCAGGGCATCCCGGGTACTTTAAGACATACAGACAGGTTCGGGAGAGATTTACATGGAAGGGTATTAAGGCAGATGTTCTTCAGTATGTGCGTGAGTGCCCTATTTGTCAGCTGAACAAGTAGGAGAACACATATCCGGCAGGGTTGTTGCAGCCACTTCCGATTCCTGACAGGAAGTGGGAATGCCTGTCGATGGATTTTATTATAGGCTTGCCTAAAGCCCAAGGGCATGATTGCATATATGTAGTTGTGGATCGGCTGACGAAGTATGCCCACTTCTTTCCGATCACCACTACTTACACAGCTACGCAGGTAGCAGAGGTATTTTTCCATGAGGTTTTCAGATTACATGGGTTGCCTTGGAGCATAGTTAGCGACAGGGATAGTCGGTTTTTGAGTCACTTCTGACAGGAGGTGTTCAGACTCTGTGGGACCGAGCTTACACTGAACACCAGTTACCACCCTCAGATTGATGGTCAGACGGAGATAGTGAACAAATGGGTGGAAGGCTACCTCAGGAATTACATTGCAGGGCAGCAAAAGGCGTGGGTCAAGTGGATATACTTATGTGAGTATTGTTACAATACCACCTACCATATGACCATTCAGATGTCCCCATTCATGGCGTTGTATGGGTATGAGGCGCCTAGTTTTCTTGATTTGCTACTGAGTGACAGTAGAGTGCCTAGTGTGGGAGACTTATTGCAAGAGAGCCAGGACATTATGAGGGCTCTTAAGGAAAATATTGCTAAGGCACAGAATCAATAGAAGCATTATGCAAATTAGAAGAGGACCGAGAGATCTTTTGAGGTGGGAGACATGGTATATCTCATGCTGCAGCCTTACCGACAGTCTACTCTCAGGAAGAGTGGATCCGAGAAGCTCAAGCCACGGTATTATGGTCCTTTCAGGATTGTCAGGCGTGTTGGGGAGGTGGCTTATGAGCTAGAGCTTCCAACAGATAGTAAGGTCCACAATGTTTTTCATGTGTCACGCCTCAAGAAGGCGTGAGGACATCGTGTGGTGCCTTCAACAGTATTGCCTCCCTTAGATGATGAGGGAAAGTTGATTTTAGTACCTGAGTCTATCCTGGAATACAGGGAAAGACAGCTACGCAGGAGGACTATTAGGGAATATCTGGTGAAGTGGAGAGATTTACCAGTGAAGGATGCTACGTGGAAGAGTGAGGAGATTTTGCAGCGTCCTGAGTTGAGATTGCTCGAGGACAAGCAATTTCAGGAGGGGCGGACTGTAATGTCCCCTTCCAGTCGACATCTCTCAGTACTTGAGATTAGCCTATTATGTGGCCCTCGAAGGCTAATATGGAGGATAGAGGGTCTTGTCGAGGCATGGCTTGGCTTCAGTTGTCAGAACTATTCAGTTTGGCTTTCGTTCGGGGTCTTTTGGACATCATTTGCTTGACTTACTATTTTTAGTAAGTGGAGACACTCAGCGGAGCACCCCTGCTATTTTTAGCAATATGGTCTGGTCATATGCAGATTCAGTCACTTATCATCCGACTTCAGACGGTTTGTCATTTGGACTTATATTGAGAGAGATATTAATATTTATTTGCCAAAATAAATATTAATTTAATTGAAGCTTATATTATAAAGTTATAATGTAATTTAATATTATAACTTAAGTGATTTATTGAAGGGGTCGACCATCATGAAGAAGGGGCCACTTTTTAATTAATCATTTTAGTTAAAAGGGCGCCCAAACTATTGAAGAATTAATAGTGAAATTCAAGTTTTATTTAAATGATGCCTTTTGAAGGAAATCGACCTAATTGAGGAGATATAAGTTTTCTTTGAGAGAAATTCATTCATTATGCATATGAGAATCAATTTTAGCCATTTTTCCTTCTCAAAGAACGAAGTCAAGGGTTTGAGTTTTCTTCTGCATTGGAGAACGAGCCATCTTCAGTGTTTGCAGTTTAGAGGCTGTGAAATATCAGCTGATTTGTTGCCTGCTAGTTGAATAGCTTCATTCAGAAGTTATTACAGAGCCTATTGTGAAGTTATCCGTCAAGGTTTGATTCAGTAATCGTCAAGGGAAAGGTGAAATCTTGAGCGGCTTGGTTGATGCTTTATTTGGCACAGTATTCAAGGTTGTACGGATTTTGTACTTGCTGGTATAGGCCGTACTTTGGCTGCAACAAGGGCCGTACTTCATAGCAAGTTGCCTTGTTTTTTCATCATCTGGCTTCTTCAAGATGGATGCCTACGGTTTCTGGAGCATCAGCATCAATTTCGAGGTGGGATATTTGCATATCTTCTTTCAGCCGTACCATCTCAGGGTTCTTTTTGGCGCCTACAAGCTTATCCAGGTTTTCAATAAATAGCTTGCCTTTTGTTAGAATGTTTGAAAGTTGTAGTTGTAATCATTCAGGAAGATTAATAAATCATCTAGCATCGAGATCCAATCTGTATTCTGTAATTTTTAAGCATCTGGTATTTTATATTATTTTTCCAAGTATTTTCTTTCAAAATCGCACCACTATCTTATTGGCAAAAAACCACAAAAAAATAAAAAACCTACAAAAACACAAAACAAATCAGTTTAAGCATCAGGGGTTTGAAGTTGAACCAGCAGGGTTCATCACACTCTCATTCCATATGTTGTTTAGTATGTTCTTATCTAGTTCAATTCTTAATGAATAACTCTATTCACTACCTTGTTAATTGCCTAATCATTGAAGAAGTAAACATTTGGTGCTATTGCTAAAATGATGAAATTATCACCTCCAATTTGCCATAGTCCGCCACAATTCGCCTGACAAGTAGGGTTTTCGATTAATTTTTTTAGTTTTTTTTTAATTATTGATAGTGTTTAACTAAGTTTAAACTTTTAAATTTTAATATTTTGTTCATTATATAATTTATAATATATTGTTTATTAAATTATTATTAATTAACATAATAATAAATAAAGATAATTTATTAATATTAATTGATTTATAATAATTATTGTTTTATAATGGTTATTATAATGTATTGTTTGTTCAATTATTATAAATTATCATAATAATATAATTTATTAAATAACTTAATATAAACAATTTTTAATTTTAGTTTTTATTTATTATTTTAATTATTACTATTTTTAATTTTATTATTTTGTAGTTCAATTTTTTATTTATTTATATGTTTTTTTTAATTTTATTTGTTAGACTGTAGGAATCGGGTAGCACGACCCCCTATAAATTGCAGTGCGCCTGGTAAACTTTTTAACGTGACCGGCGGCGCTGGCATGACACGCCCTCCGGTACCACGGGGGTGGGGGAGACTAGACCTCATGACCAACCTCTTGCAATAGGAAAGATTTAGCCAACCGAGCTAGGGCCCCAACCCCTTTTGTAGTTCAATTTATATTAATATATTAATTAATTAATAAATTAATAAATTAATAATTAATATAATATAATAATAGATATAAATATTAAATAATAAATATTATATTAATATAATTATAACATAATAGACATGTAGTTAATTGAAATTTTTATGTTACTAGTAGTATTAATTCAATAATTAATAATTAATATTATAAATTACAATTATATTTATTGTTAATAATAAACTAAATCATAAATAATAAATGTTTTTTTAATTTCTTTTAAATAGTATAATTTAATATTTATTGTTCAATAATTGTTTTTTTAATTTTTTGTAGTGAATATAATGGCAACTAGTACTAGTTCTATTGCTCGACCCCAGTACTAGTAGTATTGCTCGACCCACCTTCAAAATTGATCCAAATTCACCTCTATGGAAACAAGTTCGAGGAGGAGGAACATTTATTTGGATAGAACAAGTTTGAGGAGGAGGAACATTTGTTTGGATATGTAGTTTTTGTAATGTGAGGTATACTAGCTCGTATAGTCGTTTGAAAGCCCATTTATGTGCCATTCCCCTTCAAGGAATCAAAGCATTTCTAGGAAAGGATGTAATGGGTTACCACCTCCGCAAATAGCAAAATTTATTAGAGAGCAAGAGGAAGTAGATGCAAGACTTGCTCGTGGCACAAACCATCCTTTGAGGAGAGGAAGGGGATCAAGGAGGCCCCTTGCTTTTCTTTCATAGTGACTAAAAATGATAGATTAAGTTCGAAGAAGAGGAACATTTGTTTGGATATGCAGTTTTTGTAATGTGAGGTATACTAGGTCGTACAGCCGTGTGAAAGCCCATTTATGTGCCATTCCCCTTCAGGGAATCAAAGCATTTCCAGGAAGGATGGTAATGGGTTACCACCTTGACAAATAGCAAAATTTATTAGAGAGCAAGAGGAAGCGGATGCAAGACTTGCCCATGGCACAAACCATCCTTTGAGGAGAGGAAGGGGATCAAGGAGCCCCCCTGCTTCTCTTTCAAGCCATGCACACACCTTACAGATTCATTGCATTTGCTAATTTTAGCAATCTAGAAACTTCTGCTAGGGTTTTCTCACATGCTTTCTTCTCCAGCAAGCTTCCTATTCATCAAGCCACACACCATCTTTACAGATCCGATGAACTTACTCAACTTGGCAACCTGCAAAACCCTAAACGAGATATGCATTTAATGCAATATCTTTGTATGATCGATCTGGTCCTTATTTCAATCTCCTTTGCAGTTTGTGCCGCCGCTTTGCATATCAAATCGCCAATCAAAGTGGTCTTTGGAGCAGTTGAGCCAATTAATTTCATGCTCTGTGTCGGCTACTTGCTCGAATGAGGGTTTTGTCACCATTATTGCTGCCTAGCTGTTGTAGATATTCAACTTTGAATCTGGTTCGTCGATCTATTCTCTTCGTGCCCAAATGCATCAATCCTCTATCCTCACCAACTTTAAAACACAACCGTCGTATAAGCTTTCTTTAAATTGTCTTTGTTGATCTTCATCACTTGGCATATGACTATCGCAACTTGACATAGGGCTTGAAGTTCACTTCTGCGATGTGAAGGTGAAGTGTGATGATCATTTGCTGTTGCGTCGAAAGATTGATCTATCAACGACCGATATAAACGGTAGAGACATGGATTGCATGGGAGGCAGTTAGTCCCTTGTCATGAATCCCGAAGGAAGTGCTGACCATTTGCCAACAATCTTCACTGAGGGGATTCAAACCCGTGAACCAAAGCTCTGATACCAATTGTTGGCCCTAGTTTGCTGTTGTGTCAAAAGATCGATCTATCAATGCCTGATACAAATGGTAAAGACATGGATCACACGGGAGGCAATTAGTCCCTTGTCACAAATCCCAAGGGGAGCACTGACCATTTGCCGACAACTTTCTTGATGTCGTAGTAAAGAGCCACCCATTTTTGGGTAGAATTGAAGAACCTGTTAATGTGAAGAGAAGCAAGGGGCCATTAGAGAGAGCATTTAAGAACAATTCTAGAGAGATTGCATATCAAATTGTTGCAAGATGTCTATATGCAAACAGTTTGTCATTTAATGTTCTTCGATCACCATATTGGCATGCTATGTTGAGAAAAGTAAATGAGGCTCCACAAGGGTACATAGGGCTAGGTTATGAGGTGTGTAGCACCTTACTAGCAAAGGAGGTAAAAAACATAGACAATGCATTGAGTCCCATTAGAAATTCATGGAAACAAACAGGGGTGCCAATTATGTTTGAAAGATGGAAGGATTCTAGAAATTGGTCATTAATCAATGTGATTGTAGTGTGCCTAAAGGGGCAATGTTTTTGAAAGCCATGGATTGCAAGGGAGAGGTGAAGGATGCACAATTTATTGCTAACATCCTTATACAATGCATTCAAGATATGGGTCCTCGAAATGTTGTCCAAGTAATAATGAGCAATGCAAAGAATTGTAGAGTTATAGGTATGTCGATTGTGACACAACTTAAACACATATTTTGGACACCTTGTGTTGTTCACTCTCCCAACCTCATGCTACAAAAGTTGGGTGGGAAAACAAATTGGATCAAACAAATTTATGTTGAGGTTGGAGAGATCCAAATGTTCATCACAAACCATCACATGTCACATGCCATTTTTAAAACATTTTCATAGTTGGAGTTGTTGAAGGTAATTGAAGCACTTCAATTTTTAAATTTTACATTTCACTTTAGTAATTACTAATTTAATTTTTAAATTCAAGCATGTCATTTTTATATTTTAGTTTTTGAATAGGTTGCTGAAATCAAATTTGCATCCAACACAATTGTCTTGAGGCGGTTTGTGAGGGTGTGGGAGCCACTTTTTAGCATGGTTATGTAATATTCTCCCTTAATTTTTTTCGATTTTTAACCAGCACAAACACCATTGATTAGCATTAGCTCCAAAGATAACTAGCTTGGAAAGTAACCCTTCACCAAGAATGTTCACCAAAATCCCAATGTGGGCAAGGTGATAGCATATGGTGTCGGGGATCGTCAGCAACTGGGAAGAAATACAATGCTTGCTAGGTGGCTAGCTGACCATGGAATGAAAGTAAATGCTGGAAATACAAAGTAGGCGGATAACCAACCATAAGCTCAACCACTTATTCAGCGGGAGCAATTAATTACAATTATTATAAGGTGGCAAGCCGACCATGAATCTGGGCTGCCACTTATTCAATGGGGGAAATTATTAAAATTAAAGTGCTGGAAATAAAATGCTTCAACCACTTATCCAGTGGGAGCAAAATACAAAACTAAATTGCAGCAATAAATAAATAGCTGCAGCTTTACAAAGATGGAGTTTTCAGCTACAAATACATAGAAATATGCTTCCCAAAACCACAAAGAGTTAAGAGTAAATAACCTCTAACAATTACAACATAAGAATGATATGAAATTGAGCTCAAACCAACATTATAATGAAACTAAACAAGTCTGATTAGAAATAGTGAGTACAAAAAATCAGACCAGCAATGAAGAAATTCACCAAAATAGTCGCCACCACTTCATTTCAGCAGGGAAAGACTTCAAACAACAAACAAATGAAGCCTCCAGTCATGGTGTCCAACTTCCAATTGAGAGAATGTGCCAAACACAACTGAAACAGACAACACAAATCCCGATGCACTTAACAGTGAAAAGGTACGGCCTCCAAGAAGGTCGACCCTAACCCAAAAATTGGATTCGTAGAATTAAATTCCAATAACTTGGACAACTGGGCACCCTACACAGAGAAACAACTTGGGCCAATACCTAGAACCATATAAAAATCATAGGCGAAGCTACGAACAGAAATTCGCTTTAGCCATAGTCTTCAACAGTACAAACAGATTATAAACCAGCAACCTGCCTGTAATTAAAATCAGAAATTGAGCTCTATCCACGCTCCTAAATGAAGCATGGTCTTTAGTCACCTTCTAGGAAGCCATAGTTTTAGGCCTGGAGAAAGGTATCAAAAAGCTAGAAGGCACACAACCTCCGTAGCAAAGTCTGAACTCAGTTCAACAGCATAACATTATATTTTTTGCCAAAGATCCCTAACTCATGGCAAAGCATCCATATATATGCACAGATGGGCGATTGAAGCAACTTGTAACTCCAACCAAGAAACTCTTCAATTTCTCCAAGGGACGTCCACCTCAAATGCCTTTTTGAAATATTAAAAATACTATATGTTTTCTCCTAAGTCATCCCACTTTGAGGAAATATTAAAACTTTAATAAGACAATTAAATGCATTAACGAGGCGTCCATTTTATGGCCCCAACTTTAAAACAACTTAGAAGTTGTTGCCTAGGCATGGGGGTACAAACTCAAAGCATGAAATTGACTAAGTGTTGAAACTCAGTCCAATGTAGCAACTAAAACCAATGCCCAAAACTGATTTTGCCATACTGCTAAAAATAGCATGATGAACTGAGCTGAGTTGTTGATAATGTCACTGCCAAAAATAGGCTTACTAAAAATAGCAAGTGCCAAAAATTGTAAGTTCACTTCAAACTCAACAAAAAACCAAACTAAGCAGAAAACATGACTTACTATAAATTGTAAGTCTCTAGGAAGGCTGCTAGGATGACACTGCCATAAGTAGAACTTACCAAACATAACAAACTGCTATAAATAGTAAGTGTTCCCAAACGCCTTTTGAGCACAAGCGAGGCAGTCGTCATGACATACTAAAAATAGTAAGTGCTTGGAAAGGTTGTCAGATGGAGATACATGTTATACCATTCTGAAGCTCTTTGAAAACCGAGAAACCTTTCTTGCATGCAAGGTACAAGAGATAAATGCATTTCATCTTCTCAACATGCATGTTACCTTACCCTAAAGTTCTTTAAAAACCCAAAAAGGTCCACTAGACACGCATCAAAAACTCTCGCATGCAAGCCTTCAAAACCTCCTATAAAATCGGAAACCCTAATTTTCATTTCTGATTAGCCTACGGGTTTCCGGAATTAGGCTTATTTCCAATGAAGAGTGTAGAGTTAAATTGGGGACTTTACAGGTTATCAGTCAAAGTTGGACCCAATGGCGGCAATCCAATACTGAAAGGGCAACAAATGTAAAGTAGATGATCCTAGATGACACTTGGTGGGAACAAGTGGAATATCTTCTTAGTTTCATTGAGCCCATCATGAGTATGATCTGTTTTATTGACATGGATAAACCATGTTTGGGAGACGTATACAATGGCATTGACTCAATGATCGAGAAAATAAGTCATCATCAATGAAAAAGAGCAAGATCTTGAAGAAATTTTATTCAAAGAGGTGCAAACAATTTGTGTTGAGCGGTAGAACAAAATTACCACCCCACTACATCTTCTTGCATTTGCATTGACTCCCAAATTTTATAGTGATTAAATTGTTGCTATGCCATCAAGGATGCAGCCATACAAAGATACAAAAGTTAGTGACGGGTGTAGGAAAGCACTTACTAAACTCTTCCTTGATTGTGAAATGGAGGATTTAGTTACAAGTGAGTTTTTTGGTTTTGTAGCCTTCGATAGTCAAAGTGCTTTTTCTCTCCATGACAAGTATATGAAGGATGCTCATGCTTAGTGGTACCTCAATGGCCATACATCACCATACCTCCAAATTCTTGCAATCAAAGTTTTATTGCAAGTAATTTTCTTAATTTTTATTGCACGCTCTAAATTTCTATTGTTTACAATTTTAAAAATAATAAATTTATTAACTTCAAGTTTAAAGTTTGATTTACAATTTTATAATAATAACCCTTTCACTTTGTTTCAATAGGTTGCTAGTTCGTCTTCATCTGAGGGAAATTGGAGTACATACTCCTTTATCCACTCAGTGAAACACAATCGATTGGCAGCAAGTAAGGTGGAAGAGCTAGTTTTTATGTGCATTCCAACTTGCGCCTTCTTACTCAAAGAAAGAATGATTACAAGGAAGGAGGCATGGAGTTGTGTGATGTAGATCCATAGTGAATTGATTTGAATTTTTCAGCTGCCACACAATCTTTACTTTCTATGGAGTTGGATACCCAATGTGCTTGTAGTGCAAGTGATAGTGGGGTTGCATGTGGTTCTACTAATTTACCTACATCATCTAATGCCAATGATGATGTTGATGTTGATCTTCATGATGACCCATATGATGCTGATTACTAATTGTATTATTTTATTTTAAATGTTGAACCAATGAACAATGAATTCAATATATCTATCGTAACATTCGAGTTTTGGAAAATTGATATCAAATTAAATTAGTATATTGTATTTCAAATTTGTAATATTTATGGTAGTTCTAACTTTTGTTTAGTATATGCATGATATGTGGTATTCTAAATTTATTTCTTGTTTTTACATTTTAGGCTACAAATGTGTATATATCTATGATTTTTATATTTTTTTGAATGGACATACCCAAACATACCCACCCACCAATTTTTTTTGGCCGTACCGACGTCCCGTACCCACATACCCGTACCAGATTTGACAACTTAGAAGATATCCTCAAGTGAATTTGCAGATCTTCCTCTCTGATTTCCTATTATGCTGCATTGAAAGTTAACTTTAACCCTGCAGGCTGGCAAGATCGATGGCTCTGATACCACAGTATGATACTTGATTATATCTAAGAAAATTTTCTGATCCTATGAATTCGAAACTCAACAAACATTCATTGCAAAATATATGGAGCATTGATAAAACTTAAAACCTTTCTAGTTAATGCAAATTGTTTCTGTATTTGATTTTAAAGATTTAGGTCAATTTGACCCTAATGATCACCAATTCTTATTTTAGAATTTCAAAACCAATTTCATGATTGTATAATGTTCCTAGGAATGAACAGTCATTGGCTGCCCTAGGTCTCCATTACACTACAGATCTGAAATGCATCTACCTTGTGGAATGAGGAGCAAGGGTTGCAATTTTGGATGCATTGAAGTAGATTAGGACTCCTTTCACTGTTAAGAAGGTAGGGTTTAGGCTCACTCAAGATCTGCAGTTGACTCTTGGTTGCAAAGCTTCTAATTGGATGAAGGAAACTCTAGAAACGATTACCACTCGTTTGCAGCTTGGTTTGCGATTGGATTTGGTGAAGATCCAAATGTGGGCTTAGCTAAAAGTGCCCTAGGAAGGGCGAGTTATAGCCTTGATGTCGACTTGTTGCTTCCTAGAATACATTTACATTGGGCCTGACAACTCTATATATATATATAGGTGTTGATGATGGTTCCGTGGAGTGACTATGTGCAGATCAGATGGGTTGCGTGGTGCTGGTCATTATCAATTGATTCCACCCTCCTTGTTTGCATATTTGGGGTGTTTGGCTTGCAAATCCACTACTAAAGTCCATCCAAAACTTTGCTATAGACCTTCAGAAGTGCCCAACTGAGTGAAGTGGATGGCTTGCAGTCTACAATGACTTATAAATCCTTCCCAAAAGCTTCTAGAATGGCAATCAACTCTTGGAATAGACCTGCATTGGGTTAAAAACGACATCTCATATCTAAAAATGCAATTTTTCTGATTATGAATAGTAAAAAGTGAAGAGATTAAGTGAGATTCTAATCAGGTTTTTCATCTTGACCTAGGTAGGCAACTAGGGTTGGTGTCTTAGTTGTCCTGCTTGAGAAAAAATCTCAAAATCATACTCAATCTCCTGATGATTGCGCCTAGCCACCCAAAACCAAATATATACTTGCAAGGACAAAGGTGCTAGGGCCCAAAGTTAAGCGCCTAATTTTGAAATTCAAATTTTATTTTTATGTTAATAAACACCTTTTTAGGAAGGGACATGATAGAGTTTGAGTTTGAGTCACCATCTGTATCAAATTGTGACTTATCCAGTGTGGGATATTAGCCAATATTAGTTGCACTTCCCCATCAATCTATCTAGTAACCTTAGGATTAACATCCTAACATCTAGTTGAAGTCGGTTGATACTTAGGAGTCTACCAATCTTGAAGTTGCAAGGCAGTCTGAACTACAAATAATTTTTTCACTGGTTTATAGTAGGCCTTTTCGTCTTATTCATGTGGATAAAATTGTACTTGGACCAATTCATTTTTGTCGTAGAAAAACTAGCTACTTGTGAGTGTAGGCAAGTGGCAAGCATCTTCAGATCTGTGATATCCTTTCCATGCCATGTCCACAACAAAATAGGTTGTTTTTAAGAATATTTAGCCCTATTCATCTTAGCCTTTGTTTTGTGAGTGTGAACCCTTAAGATTGACAAATGCAATCCTTTTCTTTTAAATTCTATATGCATCCTTAGTACTAACCATCTTCCTAGGTGCCTTCATTAACCCTTCCTTTACCTCATCAATGTAAGAAGAAACTTTGCCAGCCTAAGGTGCATACCACTTGGGTTAGGAGTATAGATTGCAATATGAAGTCGAGTGTTCATTTTGTTCCATTTTGCATTAGAAAGGGCCTAACATGCTTCTTAAAAAGTTTCAATCCAAGCTTTTTGCGATGAATTGTTTGCTTCATCTACTCAAACATGCATCAAATGTTTTATACATATCTAATTATCCTTATAGCAAGCGATCTGGCAAAGCAAATGAATCTACAAGTAAAATATAAAAATAATTAAAAGTTCTTTGAATTTTTTTCAAAATTAAAATCAATCATAAAAAATAAATTTTGAAAGACAATTGAAAAATGGAAAAAATTACAAACAATTTTAATTTTTCTTTTCATGGTGGACCAACAAGCACCATCAATGACCTTTTGTCTCACCTTTTTCTTTTCTTTTGACCTGGATTTAGTCCACCTTTTTCACTCAGCACAAACCGCCATTAGTTGTATAGCTTCTTGCACCTCCAACATCATCTCTAGCAAAATAAAATAGCTAACATATCTAGTTTCCATTGGTTTGAGGAATTTCTTAATTGAATAAATCCTGAACAATGCAAGTGATGCATAGTAGTTGCACAAGGCAAATCAAGTGGCGAAATCCTTCCAAAAAGGAACCTAAGAAGAAAGGTCAAAAAAGAACAAAATGAGGTGCCTTTTTGTAGTGGTAGAGATAGTGAAAAGTTCAACCTAAGTTAGAAAGGGTGGTGGATGCCTTATGAGAGCATGCCTAACCAAAAAATGTGGCAGTTGGCTCATAAAAGTGTGCCAAACACTTGGGAAATAAAGGTAAAAAGATTTACAGTTTTGCCTATGATCAGAAAGTGGGAGTAACTTAAGTAACTTAAATGATTGATACAAGCCTCTTATTAGGCCTCTATTCTATTAATTATTTTAGAATTAGTTTGCTTTAAGGTAGTTTTATTTCCCCTTTTTTGCAGATAGGGATAAGATTGTTTTAAAGTGTTGCTTTTTGGGAATGTTTTATTATTTTATCCCTAAAAGCTGTACCTCCTAAGAGCTTGTAAATAAGTGCTTTGAGTAATTTGTAATGAGATTCAAACTTCAAAGTCAAGTTCTTGTGTTTTTGTGTAGTGAATGAATGTGAGTTGATGTTAAGCCTATATTGTAGAAGTTCTTGTTGAAGTTATGGTTTCCCCATATTTTGTGATCTCATATTGTAAATTGAAATGAGTAACTTTGTCAAACTTTGGATTGATGCTGATTATTCATCAAACTAATTACTTTGTGTATCACTTAGCAATTATTTTTTGGAATCTTGTGATGCTCATCCATTGACTGTTGATGTAGATTTGTTGGTCTTTGATTTAGCTAGTAATTAACATTCATCTACATTTTTCCTTCAAACCTTTGTTTACAACTGAATATTTGTTTGTGTTTTAGCCAATAGGAAGTTGATTTTTATTGGTTGTGCTTGATAGTTTACCTTCCTTTAAAACTGAGAATCTTATTGCAAAGATTGGCACTTGCACCTGGGGCAAAAACATAGTCAATTAGATATTTACATTTATGCAAAATCTCCCATAAAATTTTCTCTAGTGTGCGTACTTGTAAATTTTGTTAGCTTTAGGTTTGGCTAGAGCTTAGGTAGGTTCACCTTATAATTTGAAGAACAGTTCTACCATTGTACGTGCTGTTCTATTTTGTGTTGTTTGGCAACAGACAAATTAAAATGCTAACACTTATATAAAGCAGTTTTTTAAGGTGTTAGCATACTTATAAATTTTGTTAGCTTTAGGTTTGGCTAGAGCTTAGGTAGGTTCCCCTTATAATTTGAAGAACAGTTCTACCATTGTATGTGCTGTTCTATTTTGTGTTGTTTGGCAACAAACAAATTAAAATGCTAACACTTATATAAAGCAGGTTTTTAAGGTGTTTGTCCAATCAATACTCCAACGTAGTGAAAATTCCTACAAAATAAAAAGTTTATCCAAATAATACTACATCATGGAAGCCTCCCTAGCCCATCAGCCATTACGATAAACTATTATGTTCTTTCATTTTTTGTTTCTAGCAAATGAAATTATATCCAAAATTTCTCTGTTATAAAGTGGAAGATATTTATATTGTATTTTCCTAGAATGAAAATATATTAAAAATTAAAGCCCTATTTTTAGGTATCCTTGTATGGTAGATTGTGAGTGAAATATATATCTCATGTTTTATCTTTTCCTATATTGTGAAGAAATGGGTAGCAGAGTTTGAAAAGCCTAAAGGAGATCCAACTGCCTTCTTGAAGCCAGCAACGACTGTTTTGTCACCATACTTGAAAGTGAGTTCCAGTTACAAGTTTCTACAAATATATTTCTTTTCAAATTAACTAGAAATAGTTGAATATTTTATTTTAATTTGAAGCCCTTTGAAATTTTGTGTCACCATACTTGAAAGTGAGTTCCAGCTACAAGTTTCTAACTTTCTACAAATATATTTCTTTTCAAATTCACTAGACTGAATATTTTGTTTTAATTTAAAGTTCTTTGAAATTTTGACTTGATAACAAGAAGATACATGGTCGGTGCTAGTACTGTGGAGTCATCAGTATTTGGTATTGGATTGCTGTATGCATATACTAGAGGATGTTTTTAATTAGTACAACAAATTGAATATTTTGCAGTTTGGTTGTCTATCTTCAAGGCTATTTTATCAACGCCTACAAGAAGTGTATGGAAAAGTGAAGAACCATACAAGGCCTCCAGTTTCCCTGGAAGGACAGGTCAGTCTTTTTCCCTTCAGTACATTCTTCAAATACGAATTCTGATTCATCCATGCAATAAAAAAGAACTAGTCTTGTAGTTGCTATGGAGAGAGTTCTTCTACACAGTGGCATATGGTACACCCAACTTTGATCGTATGAAAGGGAATCCAATTTGCAAACAGGTAACATTACTGATGCTTCTTGGCATTCTTCATAGATGTTTGTTTCACATCCTTATAGCAATAAGAAACAGCTGTATAATCACAATGATTTGGCTAGATTCCCTGGAATGATGATGATCACCTTCTTGCTACTTGGAGGGATGCTCAAACTGGTTATCCTTGGATTGATGCAGTCATGGTCCAGGTAAACCAAGCCGGGATTTCTACTATGTATTAAGTTGAATCCATGCTGTTCTTGTTACTACTAATTGTATGGAGAAGCAAACATATAAATAATAATGAATTGGCACTAAAGAATTTTTTTATTACAAGTTTAGTTCTTCGTGCTATCTATTATCCTTAGTTCATGAATTAAGAGATGCACTTTTATGTTTTACAGCTTCGGAAATGGGGATGGATGCATCATCTTGCTCGTCATGCAGTTGCATGCTTTTTAACTCGTGGTGATTTGGTACATTATTAACCCAATTGCCATCTCAAGATCATTTCATTTATAGTTAATATACTCCAAAATTCCAAGAAGCTGTATTTCAACTTCTAAAATGTTGTAAGGAAAGTTTTCCCCAAAATTTTTATGTTTGTAAAGACAGCCCCCCACTTTTTTTTTTGAAAAGATTTGTTGTCCAAATCAGTTTCACAATAATCTCCAACAAGGAAACACCAAAGACTATATGCTCAAGAACAAATAACATGCTGATATAACATTTGATGTATTGGCATGTGAATTAGCATGAAATTGTTCATAATACATTGGGTGATTCTCACTCATCATTCAAACATCCTTACATAATTGACAAAGCATGAATCATGGAGGATAAATACTTCAAAACAGAATTAACAGAAGGTTGCAGACTGGCTGAAGCTGATTATAGTGCACAGTTAACTTCAGCACCACCAACTTCAACAAATATAACATGTGGTGACTTCTTTGCATCCATGGCACATTGTAAGAGGGGTATATTATCACCCAGCTCAGAAGGAAAGGCTCAGAACATCGCCGATGAGGTCTGTAAGTTGCAGCTGTGTAACACTCCTATAGCTGTAATTTATGACAGCCAGTTATAAATCAACAAACACCACTGATCTGACCTCCCACAGGTCAAGATCTTCTCATATCAATTAAAAACTATTCTCTTAAGCCTTTAAAGAACCCCCTACAGCCTCCCAAACACCAGGAAACTCCTCATTAGCAGACCTCACTACCAATGATAGGGAATTAGCAAGCTTGCTGGAGCTTGTCACAGGTCATTATTGCCTCCAAATAACCAAAACTACTTTGGAACTGAACGCTGAAGTCATCTCCTAGCTGTAGCAAAGCATGAAACACATTCTTGATAATCCAACTTAAGGTAGAAACCCAGGGGACTGTTATTTCATGACTGCCAGTAAAGTCTGAGTGCAATATCAGGTCAACAGTGAGACATTTTCACAACACCAACAGCAGCAAACTACACTAGGAGTCTCTCCATCCAAACAAGCAACACCTCCAAGGAACAAACTTACTCCTTAACTCTCCAACATACCTCTTTAACCTCCAGAAATGTGAATACCACAGGTTTCAGACCTGCACTAAAAACTTCAGTCACACCAAAACTGTCACTAGCCTTGACAGGGGCGATTTGCCTTTTAAAAATCATATAAATTTTCCTTGGCCTCCAAAGTGAAGGCAGACTGTTGTTGAGTGTCTAATAGGCCTAGGCGCTGCTGCCAAAGAGATTTCACTTAAAAATAACCACCAAACTTAGCACTTGAAGATACTAAAGGAGTCTATCACCTGAATGGCCTGCCACCAGGCATTTTTTGGTTGGAAAAATCAGAACAACCATTAAACCCATTCAAAACGTTGATAATATGTAATGTCCCCTTCTCAGCAGTGATATTGCAGTTGGCCGTTAGCCTATCTCGGAGACCCGTAGGCTAGTCGGAAGCAGAAATTAGGGTTTCCTATTTTCTAGGAGGAGGTTTCCTATTTTCTAGGAGGATGTTTTGGCAGTTTTGGAGGCTTCCATGTTGGAGTTTTATAGTTCTGATTCAGGATTCCTTCTGGGTTTTCAGAGAGCTTCACGATGGTGTGACATGCAACTCAATTAGAGGACTTTTCCGAACTTACTATTTTTAGTAAGTCGCGATGGCTGCTCAAAATATGGTTCAAATGCATTTGGACACACTATTTTTAGTAGGTTTTCAGCAGGCCAGTTTAGAGGCTAATTTAGGCAAGTTAGTTTGAGCAGTTTTGGTCTTCAACACTTTTGAGCTATTTTTGGCAGGTTGGAGCTTGAGATGGGTGCTTCATTTGTTGAGGTAAAATATTTTAATATTTTGGTGAATTTTGGCTAAGGCTCGGAGGACGATTTATTTGAAGGAGAAATAAAGTCATATTTTAATATATTTGATTTGGGCGCCTAGCCTAGAGGAGATAACAATATTTTATAATGTATTTTTGGCACTTGATGAAGTGGGATGCCAAAGCTAATGTTTTATTTGCATTTTTGATTAAGTAACTCTCCTTCATGTGTGGACGCCAAAGACAAGGAGGCTAATGAAATTAAAATGAAATGCAAATGCAATTTTGGGCGCCCAAATGAGAGGGAAATGAAATTGAAATTGAGGAGGAAAGGCTATAAATAAGAGTGCTTGGCTCTTTGTTTTTCATCCATGAACAAACTATAATGAAGTGTTGTCGAAATGGTGACTGACTACTTCGAGGAATGCATTCCTCCTAGCTTCTCTTGGTTTCGTGCTTGAAAGATAACACCTAGCTGAGTTCTAGAGATTGCTTCTCATCCAGGGAGTGCAGATAGAGCTTCACAGATAGAGTTTAGATGTTTATTTTCAGTTTTGTAGGTTGCTGGTTTGGTTGTGCTGAAAGTGATTTTCATTCATAAGTATAAGAGGTATTTTTGTTTGCTTCTAAGTATTGGCTCTCTCTTCCTGGCCCTAGGCGTCCCTTTGAGTAAAGTTTGGAATTTTTTGATGAAGTTTGGGATTTTAGAATGCTGGTCGCCCCTCCTGGGAGGTCGTACTTTTGCCTGAGAATGGTCTTGGGAAGCGTGCTAAAAAATGGTTCATGTTTGCAGTAGTTTCAGAGTCATAGCTTGGTCGCCATCTCTCCTAGAGTCCTTTGCATTTTATCTCATGTTAGTTGGTGGGGTTTTGAGTGAGTTAGGAGCATTTAGGAGTATAGTTGCTGGTTTGCATTTTCAGTTTGCTGGTTTGTTATATCAGATTGTAGTAGTTGGAGTTTTTGGGCTTGATTTTCATGTTTGGGAGTCTTTCGGAGTTGGAGAAACATTCAATATCATTTGCAGCACTTTGGACATCTATAATACTTGGCTCTTGTAGGGTTCTCTTTCACATTGTATTGCTGATTCAGTAGTACTGATCAACTCTTTAATACTTCTGCAAAATCTTTATTGTATTCCCACTTTTAGTGGAAGAGAGTAGGCCTCGCTGCTCTATTTACTTTTCTTGCATAAGCATTTTCCATTCCCACTGTTTGGTGGAAGAGACATGCCTCGCCGTCTTTACTTCCTGTACTACATATCTCATTTGTTGATCGGCTAAGCCGTCAATTCTCTCTCGTTGAAATATGCGGTTGAGTTGCATAATCTACATTCCTAGCATTGTACTTTCATTCAGTTTGTCACTAATGATCCCCAATGCCATATGATATCACCTCACCCATCTTGGGTCTTGAGTGAATATTCTTGGCATAGGGTTACTTTCAATAGTTGATTTTATAATGCTAATGCTAACGGGTGAAGATTGTTGTGTTAAGAATTGAAAAAATATAAGGGGGTCATTTCATAATAAGGGTACCATATCATGAGAAATCAAATGATCAAACATGCATAATTGGAAATTGCATCCTTCAAGCAGGGCAAGTAAATTAGAGAAGTACGCCCTGTTCATGCATGGTACGACTAGGAACAAAATAGCATTTGTAAATCATTTTTTAAATGCACCAAAATAATTAGAACTGAATAATGATCACTTTAAAAAGCTTCAAATAAATTTTTTTTTAGAAACCCTAGAACAAGCAAAGTTCATGAAAAAACGATGTGTTCCTTGAGTGAAAATACCAAACCAGCTAGGATGGGTTTTGCACCATCAAAACTAATGAAGATTGACGAGGGTTTTCGTTGTCAATTAGTTCCTAGAAGAACTCGATGTTGACTTTGATAGCATCCTGTTATGTGTTCAACTTCGAATGAATGAAATGAGAGCGAAAATCACTTTTTATAGAGTTGGAGGGAAAAATCCCCTTTTAAAAATTCAAGTATTTTGTTTTCCCTTGAAAAGGCCCCTTTGATAATTTTAAAACAACTTAAGTCCCCATACACCTTTCCCTAGGCATCCAACTTGGGGAAAGATAATAACACTTTATAATATTTAACATTAAAGTGAATATTAAAACATTAATTTATAACTTTAGTGCAAATATTAAAATAATCCAAACCACTTCGCAGAAAGCATTGCCAAGGCATCAAAAATTGAAATTGAGCGCACTATGATGGAATTGACGTTGAAGAATGATGTTGGGTACCAAAACAGGCACTTACTAAAAATAGTAGTGTTCTCCAAGAACTATGGAGAACAACTGAGAAGATCCAAACCACTACAAAGAGTGTAACTGCTAACCTAAAAGCCTATGTTACTGAATCGTTGGAAAACTAGGCCAATACTAGGTATGATACGTATTTGAATAGGAATTGAAATGGAATCGTCGTGGAATTTGTCAGGGTTCGGAAATTTCGTCCCTTAATTTTTTTGAGTTTCTGATCTTTTGAAATCCCTAAAATTTACTCTTGGAAATTAGAAACCCAAAATGTAACCTAAGTGTGCATTATAATACGGATCTCGTTTTGTTTCAGTTGAAAACTACAAACTCGAAAAATAATATTTTAACTTGCATGGTATTTTGTGAATAGCAGAGAATAGTCAATCTAATTTGGATGGGAATCAACAACACCATTTTGAATATTTTAACTCGACGGCCCCTATTTGGACGGAAATAAACAACGCTCAAAGAAGAATGATTAAATGTTTTTTTCTTGTTTCGAGAAAAAATATAATATGCAAAACAAGGTAAAGTGTGGTTCTTACCCTATTGCTTCTAGAACTATTCTTGAAAAAATATCGGGCAAACAACCTTAGGAGGCATTTGATTTTGTATAGTGTCTTCTAAAATTAAAAATATATATACATTAAAAACTAAACATATTGATTATATAAAAATCATAATATATATATTAAAAATTATATATTAATAATATGTAATAAAAGTGTAAATTAAAAATAATTTAAAATTGAAAAGTTATAAATTAAACTTATATATTTATTCTGCATTATTAAATATAAATATATTTATTTTAAATTTTTAATGTATATATATATATTTTAATTTTTAATTTTTAATAAATATTATGATATTCATATAATTAATATATTTAATTTTTAATATATATATATATATTTATATTTATATTTACAATTAATATATTTATGATTTTTATATGTTTTTTGTACGGATGTACCCAAATCGTACCCAAGCCATCAATTTTTTTTGCCATACCGACGTACCCGATTTCGATTCCAATTCCGTAACTTAGCTAAAAGCCAACACAACTGCAAACCACCATCAAATGCTATGAAAACCCTAAATTGAGCTCTCCAAGTACATTGGAACTCTCCTAGCTCACTTAGAGACCTTCGGAAAACCCCAAAAGTTGGCCAACACTGCAATAACTTGTATTGGAGTATTTCTATTTTTTTCCAAATGTCATAAACAACCATGCATGCTCTAATACCGTTGTAAGAACCCTACCCTAATTTTGCACTTAATTTTTTTGATTTGCGGGTGTAGACATTTTGTCAAACACTTGGAATGCACACTCTTTGTGATAGTTTTTGAGTTGTTTGTAATGTGGATGAATTGTTTTGATGACCAAATTACCAAGCATTCATTTTTGATACCCAAATTCTCATGAAATTGATAGTCATTAAAACAAATAGTTGGCTGATTTCCCTTATCAATGAAATATATATATATATATATATATATATATTATGTGACCCACACCTGAGTAGAGATTAAGCAAACATTGAAGGGCTGATGCACAAAGTTTTGATGGTTGTAGAATGTCTTTGACAGCAGCAAATAACTTATACAGTTCGCAGCCCCAAACTCCTCCCAAAGTGGCGTCCAACATTATGAAGAAAATCTAACTTATTGCAACAGCAAGCTTCCTAAACTCAATGGTAAACCCAATGATATTCCCATGCCTAGCATCAAATATGATGAATATACTCCACAGACTTCTCAATATTGGTATCCCCTTCTTGCTTGCAAATATCTTCAATAATTTGTCTTGCCTGCAAGACTTTACAATTTGATCTTTAATCGTACCTAAAATTCCTTTCCGTAAATCACAACAATGAAGCATTAGCATAGATCCAGGATGAATCTATCAGCAATCAACCAGGGAAGTCTTTCACCACCATGGCTAATCTTCTCCAAGAGGGTTTTCGTCCTCAAAAAGGCTGAGATGAACCAAGTTTAATCCCACAAAAAATGCCTTATGAACTCATTAATGCCATCATTTACATCTACTCCACTAGAATCATCAAGGAACTCGATAATCTCAGAACTCGGTCATCTCAAAAACATCACTGGAACTTGTACTCAAGGCTACTGTTTTGTATTGTTCCTCATGCACTATCTCATCAATAATAGTTATATGCTTGCCTAAGAGGTCATCCTAAGGCTTCGTCACACATTCCTCACGTCTCAAGGTACCTTTTCCTTCCAATGATTCATATGAACTCCCCTTCATCCACCTGCTCCTCATTAACCAAGAAAGGTTTGGGCCTCTTCTCACACTGAACAATCACCTTTTCAGCTAAGTCTTGTTCAACTGATAGGACTCCATAATCACCCTTCTTCCTATTAGCCTATAGGATAGAAAAAAGTGATGGTGGCACAACACCACTTTCATTAATAACCAAAACCATAATGGTTTGCATGGCTGTGATAACATTATTAGTGATCTTTTCTGACTGTAGCAAAGAAATGGTGAAACATTTTGTGAATAAAATCATCCAATCCCAAATCCAACATAATGTCATACAATATGAGTTTCACAAATGTTTCATGTATGGCAACCCTTCTAGAAAAATGAGCACATGTGATATTATCAATATCTTGGAAACTATCCACCAACAGCTGAATTATCTCTTTCAATGTGTTACCATCGTAAGTAGCTTTAGGTGCTGAAATTCTCATGATTTTGCTCAAACATGAAGTAACCATAAGTCTTAGCTCATTATCTGTGTGTTTCAACCACTTAAGGAAGTCACTGTACGAATTAAGACTGCTTGCAACATTAGAAAGGGTGACTGTTCCACTATGATCAAACACTCTTCTACTTTTTTCAGAGCGTTTGATCAAAAAAGGATTGAAATCTTAATGAATTTTTTTTCTTGTCTTAATGACCTTTTGTTTAGGTTTTGTCTTTTTCTTTTGTTTTGAGTTTTTTTAATATACATTTCCTTTTTTCCTCAAAAAGATAGGCAGAATTGCCAAGTCTAGTGTTGTGACTCACAATTTTGTTAGAGTCATGAGTTGGCACATAATTGTGCATCCCAACCCTAGACTCTAGTGATTATACAAGTTGAGGTCACAACCTTGAAACCCTGACTCAGATCTGACCTCATGAGTCTATCGAGGTCCTTGGTAATCATTATAACACGTTGGAAGATAGAAACAAACCAAATATCATGAAGATTGCTGAAATTTGTCATTCTAGCTCGAAAAATGGAATGAAATGGGGTTTGCATTTCCTAAATTCATAATTTTCAGAACTGTATAGAATAAGCTGATATACTATTCTTTTTATTTGTATAGAAAACTGACAATGAGACTCTGTAATGTCCCCATTTTCATGAGTGTAACTATTCAGAGGATTTAGCCTATTCCTGACTCTCGTAGGCTAATGTGCGTGGTTAGGGGGTCCTTTGTGGCAAAAATTTAGTTAGTTGGTGGTTTCTATTTCCTGGATTTAGTTGAATTGGAGAAAGAAGGGAGATAATAATTAAATTAATTATTTGTAAGGTTATTAATTAAATAAATATTATAAAGTGACCTTATATTTAATTAAATTAATAAAGTGACTTAAATAAAATATTATATCATAATGTCACTAAAATAAAATAAAATAATATTATTATTTTCTAGAAGCTTCTTGAAGATGGATTGAAAAAAAGTATAAAAGAAGATCAAGCCATTGCTTCATCAGCCAGGAATCGATATTTGCTTTAATCTTATTGTTTGGTGAGGAAGCCAACTAGGGTTTCTGCCATATCCAGCCATTGGGAACGGAATTCTCATTGGTTATGCAATTTTGAGGTTGTGAAATATCAGCCGAATTATTGCTTCATTGTGGGCTTCACTCAGAAGTTCAATTTGTGTTTACATTGCAAATTTTGTGGCCTTTGGCCAAATTTGGAGATTAAGATTTCATATCACCTTGTTGAAGCGTTTTGGAGAATAACCTACAGTTGCAAATTTGTGAAGAATTGATTGGAGATATATTGGAGATCATTTGCAGATTGGAGGCAACATTGATTGGCATATTTGGAGGTGATTATTGTATGAAGAACATTCTGATTTTTCATATCAGCAAGGGTCAACCAGCCATGGTGAGAAGTACATATTTGCTCATTGCTCATCATTGAGACTTCAGATTTTTATGGGCATTGGAGAAATCAATTCCTTTCGTGCTGGCAATCATTTCTATAGCAATTTGGAGGGCCATTGTTGCTGCATTTATTTATATAAAAAATTTCCAGGCAAGAACAGGGGCGGCCAGCATAGAGGAGGGTGATTTCATGCAAGAAGGGCACATAAAATTTCATAAAAAATAAGTTTTGGACTTCTCCAAGTTCGCTGTTCACTTCCAGCTATTGTAATCAGGTTTCACCTCTTGTTTTCATTAATATATGCATCTTATAAGTTTCAAGATAAGTCTGCAGATTTTAGGGGCAGCCATTAGAGTATTTGTATACATCATTTGGGTGTTGGAATTCAGTCTTATATCTCTCTATTCATCTGCAATTGTAATCAGACCTTTCTTATCAGCAAATAAGAAGTTTTCAGACTTACCAAATGTTTCAGTTTGCATGCCATATGTTTACCTAAATGCCTATTGGCTGTAAGTGACTATTTCGCATAGAGATTTACATGCGTCTTTGCTGCACCTTCATTTGGGAATTGAATGGATGCATGTCAAGTGTTTGCATTAATGCCTAGTTGTTGTAGGTGCATATTCACTATCTTAGGATGCATGGAAAGTGTTTGACAATATGTCAACTAGTTGTACAAATTAATTTCAGTCACTTATATGTATGTGAAAGGTCAAAAACAGTTAGTATATCATTCCTATTACATTATTAGTCAATCTTGCATCATTAGAAGCTTTCAAAAACATCATTTGCAGCATCCAAACTCATAACAAAACAATCAGAGATTCATATCAGCAAGATCAGACCTTGTGTGCAAAGTGTTTGGCAATATTCCTTGAGCATATCTTCAACATTTTGAGGCCATAATCAGCAAGGGATATTACAGACTCAAATTGTTGAAGGAGCTGTATTTTTTGGCAATATACTTGTGAAAAAGCTTCACACGAATATCTCAAACGCACAAGGAATGAGTTTAAGTTGGTGTGTTTTTGTTTTCAACCTCTTTCTGTCTATTCAGAGCATTGTAATCAGCTTTCTTCTATCAAATGAGTGGAGAATAAAACTAAGGATTCTTAAACCATGAGATCTTTGACTTGTTATTTTCCCACAAGTGTGGTTTGTTTTGGTGCAAAGGTTTTTTTTTTTGTTTCTGATTTGAGAGACTATATTGGCACAAGTGTTTATGCTTTCTGCCCATTGTGGTAATTTTTCCATAATGCTTTGTTGTACATAATTTTTGATGCTTGTTCCTTCTAGGTTACTTATGGATTCTCGACTTTCTTGTGTTGAATTGTATTGCCTTAGCAACTTTGTTATTTATTCTTTTTTCTTTGTCGTGAGGTTTGTCTCTTAGCCATTGATGATGGTCACAATGTTTTTTTTTTTTTTTGGGGGAGCACTTGTTTGCACAAATACTCCTTGGTGAGCACTTAGTTAGTGTTGGCTTTTCCTAAGCCAATTTGTGTTGGCATTTTCTAAGCCAATTCGTATTAGCTTTTACCACCAGCACCAGCTCTAGCTCCCACCAGCTTAAGAAGTGCAGTCCTTTGTTGTGTTTGGAGCAAAAGAAGTTGCTATTGGGGGGATATTCAACAATTCTTTTTTCTTCCCCATTAAATGTTAATATTATGATGTTAGTGTAATATTTTCCATAAGTTTATTGTTCTGTAAAAATAATTTGAATTATCAGAATATCCATGTTATATATCAAACTAAGTTAAACTGCTTATTAGAGGAATTGGTTTTTTTGGCAACTAAGTCTGCATTAATTGTAACTTCAATCATAAGCCTAGCATACTCTTATGTATCTCCAGCATGTTGTAAGCTTAACTTACAGTTTTGATTACCGCATCTGACAGGCTCTCTAGTTAGTTACCTTGTGCATTTTATATATTTTTTTATTGAACAAAATATATAAATTGATAGCAATAACTTATAATAGTTACAAAGCTCCTTCAAGACGCCTTATGCGTGTGAAGGAAGACACAGCGAAGGAAAAGGATAACATGATAGATTCATAAATGTAATGCACGATCTTATTATTCTATCTTACAGGCCCAGAGAGTCATTACGTCATATTATCTATGCATAAAGCTTTATGAAATGAAAGATTATTGAAAGACCAACAATTAGAATATGTTTTATTCAAAAGAATGGTTAGTATTGCATTGGCACTTCATTAGGGTTTGTTGAATTGGTGGATATATATCAATGTTCTAAGTCCAGCCAATACCACCATCTGCAGGTTTATCAATATGGTCATTCCAATTGTCCACTCGGGAAGACCCTTCCTGAGGGTGCAACTGCTTCACAATATGCCATCTATGAGGCACTTGATAACATGGGAATTGTTGGGGGTAGTTATCTCCCAGTTGTAAATTCGAATAGCTCTGTGGCTGGCCTTCAAGGCTAGTAAATTGCTTAAGAAGCAGATTTGAATAGCTCTGCGGCTGGCCTTCAAGGCTAGTAAGTTGCTTAAGAAGCAGATTGAATAACTAAATGGTTTGGTTCAGTTGTGTAGTTTGGATCTCAGTGGCTTTGAGCAGCTCATTTAAGGAGTTGTCAATATTAGCTGAGGTTACATGAATGACGATTCCTTAGTAGGGGAGTCATTAGAAGGAATATTAGTGTTTTCATTCAATATTGAATATAATATGATGTTGAGAATTCGTGTTTTCTGTTGTGAAAGTATAAAGCGGTTGATTCCCAGCCTTATAGGGAATGGGTTGGAAGAATATGGACATGGGCTCATTTTGAGATGGAAATTAAGGATAGTGAAGGTTAAATTGGGGATGGGTGAAAAAACAGAATGATGCCTTGGGGTTGAAAAAATCTTAGTAGCATTTGAGACCTTGCTAGGAGTTTTGGGAGATTTATCATCTGTGATTGAAATTTTAGGTTGACAAGCATGTTATCCTTCCTCCTTGGCATGGTAGATTGGGTAGTCTTTCCTCTTTTGTTTAACTTCATCATCCAAAAAAAAAGGTAACTTATTCTTGGTCAACAGAATCACTATTGCAAGTGTCTATCTTTCCAACATGTACTTTTCTGCTGCATTTTGCTGAGTCTTTTAAGGTTGATTATTAAGCTTCTTCCAAAGGTATTGGGTTATGTTAGTATTACTATTTATAGACTATTGGAGAATCCTGAGGCTCCTCTTCCTGCTGAGAGAAGCACATTTAACATGGGAAGATTACATTGATGGATTGCATTATGATGGGGATTGCAGATAGAAATGAAGACATTAAGAAACTTTATGAAGTCCATGCGCTGTATTGCCAATAATTGACAACAGAAAGAAGTAGATGTGCATGGTTTTCGAGGTCTTTCTTTATGGTAATAGCAAGTCCCATGGCAACCATGAGTGTGGGTCAATGTTTAGGGGAGTCAATTATTTATTTACCTTAACAATCAGTCTGCAAGACTTTGTAATGTTTAAATTGAAGCAAAGAATCTCAAATGTTTGATGATTCATGTGAAGAAGTATGACTGTATTGGGTGAAGCAATCAGTTGGCCTTGCTGAGTGCCAATTTTGAAAGTTTTTTGTCTTCTTTGCCACATCAACTTGTCTTGTAGTGGGAGGTGTTTGGTTCGAATCATTGGGAACAGGGGGTGAGAGAATGCCATTGACTGCAACCTGTTTGAACTTTGGAGCCATCCAAAGTGACATCTATAACTCAACTTTTTTTGTGTGTGAATCTGCGTAGGTTGCAAGGTGGTGGTCTGGATTGTGTCATTGGAGTATCCCTTGTTTCTAATTTTAAGAAGACAAAATTCATGGTGTTACTGTTATTGGGAATCTATAAAGATTAGGGAGGTGGTATGTGCTTGTTTCTATTTAAATGCATCAAGGATTTATGTAAGAGTGATGGATCATAGTATTATTATGTTGAGTTTCTAATATCAAAGAATTCAAAAAAAGTTATATTTTTCTTGTTGCATCTATCAAGTTTTGAGTTGGTTTAGTGTTTTTGAACTAGTTCTTGTTTTTGTAAGGGTTAAAAACTCCAATGCTATTTTTAGTTTTGCATGTTCTTGGCATCTCTTTGCCTTTTGTTAAACAAAAAGAATATATGCTTTGATTTGATCTCTACTGATTAGTCATTATGTGTGATCTGTAATTTGGTTATATGTTTTGTTTTTAAATATGCTGTCGAAGATTAGTTTTCATGATTTAGGTGGGTTAATGTGAAGATGTCATTAGGATAATTTCAAAGTAACTATTTTTGGTGGCACAAACCTATTGGGAAATTTAACAAAACAATACCAATGGAAACAAAATCAATATGAGATTAACTGTGAACATGAAAATTTGGTCAGCATTTAGTTAAGCAATTTGCATCCCACAGTGTATATGATTCCTCTCTGGCAGGACGAAACACTATGACTGAAATCTTAGAAGCGGTTAGCCAAGATGTGGAGAAAACAGTTGTAGAAATAGAGTGGATTCTTAGGGAGGATGACTTATGTAGTCTACCTGAGTGGCTATCTTTAAAAATATCATGCAAATGTTGAGGCCTTTGTTGTGTATGGAGTCTTTTGTGTCTTCTGTAGAGAGTCTTAGTAAAGAGATACTTGTGTTATTGGATGTTTTTCAGGTCTGGTATGATTATACTGAGAGGCTGTAGTTAATTCTACAACTTTCTCCGCAAAATTGCTCACACATCTATGTCTTCCTCTGCGGTTCTCCTTCCGGCTTACCAGTTTTATCAACTTGACCTTGATACCATATTATACTAATAGGAGGTTCATAGATCTGCAGAGAACATTAATTTTGAATTGAGCTGCCATAGACAACAGTGACATCAGTCTTGCAATATATATTAATGGAAACACATATGATCATGTTGATCTTGCCTCCTAAATACTTAAATTTAATGTTAGTGTATATATGTATGCCATTAAATGTGACCCTATTGTTATTTTCGTGTTACATTACAAACATACTGAATGGGGGGTGACACCCATCACCAGTAATGGATAAAGGGCAACCGGAGAAATATCCCATGGTTGGTAAGGATTGAGATGCTCTATTAAGGGAGAGGGCTTGTCACTATTGACAGTAACATATCAATTGAGTTCAATTAAGTTCACTGTTTCTAATCATATTATGCATTTGAAAGAATTAACAGGCAGAGGGAGAGAGATATGTGGCTGTCATGCACTCATAGTTTGTTGTTCAGACTGTGATTGGCTCCTCCTAGCTGGGAGTAAACCAGTGCTTGCTAGCATCCTCCACTTATGAATATCTATGAATGGTCAAAATGGTATGTTGGGATTCAAAAGCTGACAGTGGTAGTGCAAAGGGGATTACCTTACGCATATACCACCATAAAAAGGGGTTTCACACATTGTTTTGATGCAAGCACTCCCTTCTTGTTAAATCTTAGTATTGCATCTTTATTTTGCAAACATATTTTTCAATAGTCTGAACTCTGATATACATTCCAAAGGCTGGAAAATCCACACATTTTTCAAGTACATTAGAGGAGGAAATTTCCAAGACCAGGGAGGGATGCTTGTTCTAGCTTTTATTTTCACACATTTGAGTCAAAATTTTGAAGCTCAAGACATGAACTGCTTTGGTTTTTTTGCTTTCAGTTTGTGCACTGGGAGAAGGGACGAGATGTCTTTGACAGACTACTTATAGACTCAGATTGGGCAATCAATAATAGCAACTGGATGTGGCTGTCCTGTTCAGCATTCTTTTCTCAGGTTTGTTCAACATGCATGTGAAACTAAATTTGCTTCAAGTTATTTCCAAATATAAATCTGTATTTATCTCATAAAGTCTATTCTGGGCTGTATTTTGATGTACACTAAAACAAACGTATTAGCTGTATATAAATATATTGGGATTCTATCTTGTGGGTGCTTAAAAATTTGACACATTATTTTCTATTTCCTGATAACATTGACTTGTAATCCTCCAGTACCATCGCATATATTCTCCAATTTCTTTTGGAAAGAAGTATGACCCCAATGGTGAATATATACGTCATTTTCTTCCTATCTTGAAAGGTGAGGTTTTAATCCTTTATTCCATTGAGATTGCACATCTTGTTGTATTATTTATTAGGCATATACTTTAATGCTAGGGACTGGTTTGAGTTGTTTGGATACAATCAAAGATGCCTGATTTGAAATTTAAAATGTTGTGACAGATATGCCAAAAGAGTATATATATGAACCTTGGTCTGCACCACTTGAAGTTCAAAGGAAATCAAAATGCATCATAGGCAGAGACTATCCTGAACCTGGTCAGTGTTTCTATTTGAACCATGTTGTAACGAACCATAGCTGAAATTCTCATATAAAGTAGTCAGATCTGAAATACTGCAATGAAATCAATGAAAACATTCATATAAAATTCTTATATCTTGTAATGTCCCTAGCTGAGATTAACTTACTTTTTCAAAATTTCAAAGCTAAACACAAAATTGAGCATTTTTGGATCAATGAGATCCCGATGTCAGCAAGTTGAGAGCATATGGTAGTTGGGATATGAACGATTAGTAATTAGATTCACTTATTGGTAGCAAGTTACACAATTTACAGTTTATGCAAAATTGGAAGATAAATATGTTGGCTTTAGCAACAGGACTTACTATTTACAATATATGCAAAACTGGAAGAAAAGTATGTTGACTCTAGTGGCATGCCTTCCAAAGTAATGCATACAGTTATCCAATCGGAATTAAGAAGTGCAGATCTTGGTGGCTATGTCACCCAACCTTTGTTACAATGTTGGTGCAATTATGAATGAGGGATTTGGCCCCAAACCTTCTAGAATCCACTTACATTATCAATGCAAAACTATATTGCAATATCATGTCCCATTCTCTAGCAAAAAATCATTAAAGACACATAGCCTATTTTTCTCAATTTTCTTTTACCTTTTAGATGTTTTGTATTCCACCTTTTAGGGTTTGGAGGGAATAGACTTTTTACTGTAAACATAGGCTTTGTATTCTGGTGAAAGTGTTAGACCAGGACCTAATTTGATCTGTAGGATCTAATATGTCATCTGTGTAAAGATACCATGGCCGCATTGGCACACTTCCTCTCATCATAAGAGTGAACGAGTAATTAGAAGACTCACTGTTTTTCATTTTCTTTTCAATTTTTAAAGGGTTTTCTCTTAGTTGGGAGAAAATGTGAAAATGCTTCATAAAGTGTGGTCAATAGCTCCCCTAAAATCCTATTGTATCACCCCCTGAGGGTCAAACATGGACTTTTGATATTGTGGAATTTTGTAAAGCTACTAAAATTGAGATTTCTCAGGCTGAATATTAAGGATGAACACTAAGGAGCTTGATAAGTTGATTGAATACGTTAGGCCAGGACATTCAGAATTGCATGCAGGCTTGGATGAAGCAACCATTAAATCATAGGACTTAGCTGCTAATGCTGCATCCTATAGTAAAACGTCCTCTCCATCAACCTCTGATGCAAAACCATACCCATTCTATGTATCATTATTTGTAAATGGGTTAAAAGTTAACAATTGCATCATCGATTTAGGTGCTTCTGATAATGTTATGCCTGCACAAATTGCTAAAGCTTTGGGATTGGAAATGACCAAGACCTTTGGGAAGTGCTATTCAATGGATTCCAAGCGGGTGCCTTTACTTGGACAGATTAAAGATGCTCAAGTTGCGTTTGCTGCTTATCCAAACAAGTGACTCAAGCTCACCATACTGGTCACGGATATACCTGCTAGTTATGGTATGCTTTTGAGCAAGAGCTTTTGCAAAGACATAGGGGGAGACAGACAGTTGGATTGGTCGTATGCCACTATACTTGTTGGTAAAGAGAAAGTATGCCTCAAACTTGAGTCAAAGGCCAAAATAACGGTGCTCAAGTCTGAAGACCCTAAAGCACAAATCTTGTATGAAGAAAATGAATTTGGAAACTATATGCTCTTCTCTAGAGAAGAAAAGGAGGATGATGTATAGATTCCAAATTCATAACTTGAGCTTTGGACGATGGAGTTTGATGGAAGTTGTTCTCATGCTGGGTCAGGAGTAGGGATTGTTCTCGTTTCCCCTTCTGGTGAGCAATTCCCTTTTGCTTATAAGCTAGAATTTGAAAATACAAACAATACTGTTGAATATGAAGCCCTTTTGTTAGGGTTAATTGAAGCTAAGGGTATGGAAATAAAGATGCTTAAAGTTTTGGGAGATGCTAAACTAATTGTTAAGCAAGTGCATAATGTTTTCACTGTTAAGAATGAAAGGTTAAAGCATTACTGGTATTGAGTCTGGGATGCCATTGAAAATTTTGATGCCTTCTCAATAGAAGCCATTCCCAGATAACTTAACACAAAGGTTGACTGGTTAGCAGTTTCTTCCTCTCTACTCCCGCATCTGGAGTTCAAACATAAGTCCTACAGGATTGAATTAGTTTATCGGCCTAGTGTTCCTGAGAACGTCAATCACTAGTAGGTTTTTGAAGATGACAAACAACTTCGTGCTTTCTTAGAAAATGTTGGGGCTTTTGCACAAATCTTCTTTGAAGGAAGCAATAATCAATGTGGAGACTTCTGTCCTGATAGTGTGGTCGGTCACCAAGATGACGTTATTTAGTTAAAAGGAAATAAAATACCTAAAGGATTGGTTTCTCTTGAGGACTTGTCTGATCGCCATGATTGTTCTGTAAAGAAGAAAATGAGCAATTTTGCTGGACATTTCGATGAGTTCGAGGCAGTGAATATTGGGGACTTTGATTCTCCTAAAATGGTTTATATTGGGAAATGCTGCTCTCCAGAAGAGAAGGAGAAATTAATAGCCTTGTTAATTAAATATAAAGAGGTCTTTTCTTGGTGCTACAATGATCTGAAAAATTTCATGGATGGAAAGTTTCAACATCACATACCACTTAAAGAGGGGAAAGCTACTTTCAGACAAAAATAGAGGAATTACAATCCCATGGTAACTGACGCAATTTTTAAAGAGATTGACAAAATACTCAAGGCACGAATTATATATCCTATACATCATTCTACTTGGGTAGCGAATGTTGTACTAGTTCGCAAGAAGAATGGGGAGATTCGAATGTGTTGACTTCAGGAATCTTAATCAGGCAAATTTAAAGGATAATTATCCCCTACCTAGCATGGATCATATATTGCAAACAATTGCTGGTTCGGAGATGATGTCTATGTTAGATGGCTTTTTGGGTTATAATCAGATCAGTGTGGCGGGAGAGGAACAACACAAAATGGCATTCACTACTCTTTGGGGAACTATTGCCTATAATCGAATGCCATTTGTACTCGTTAATGCAGGCACAATGTTTTAGAGAGCTATGGATCTATCTTTTGGTGACCTCCAGAACAAGATCATAGTCATTTATCTTGATGATTTGACAGTGTTCTCTAAGAAAAGAGTGAACCATTTGCAAGATTTGGAATGAGTTTTACAAAGATGCAAAGAACATGGTTTCTCTCTAAATCCCAAGAAGTCTATTTTTGTTGTCACTGAGGGCAAACGTTTAGGTGACATCGTATCGAAAGAAGGCATCAAAATAGATCTTGATAGAGTGAAAGCTATACTACAACTAGGCCTTCCTTCAAGTCAGATTGGTGTGAAGTCCTTTTTCGGTCAGGTGAATTTCTTGAGGAAATTCGTTCCAGATTTTTCTGAAATTACGAAACACATTGTGGACATGATGGAAGCAAAACCCGGTTTTAAATGGAATGAAGCTAGAAAGTGCGCCTTTGAAAGTATCAAGGAGGCAATTGCGAGAGCTCCTATCCTGGTTAGTCCAGAGTTCAAGAGGGACTTTGTTATTTATTGTTATTCCTCTGAACACACTACATCCGCCATGCTGTTACATGAGAATGAAGACAAAGTTCAAGCATCCATTGCCTTCATGAGCAAGCCATTAAAGAAACACGAGCTTAATTATTCCCCAATTGAAAAACATGCATTTGTAGTGGTCAGGGCAGGTAAGTAGTTCCGCTTCTATATCCTGCATTAACACTTGGTGGTATATGTGTCAGACCTAGCTGTAAGAGCATATTGACCCAACAGGGTATTGATTGCAACAAGAGAGGTAGCTGGATAGCGAAGGTGTATGAATATGACTTAGACTTGAAGCCTACAAAATTAGTCAGAGGGAGAGGACTCTGTAAATTGATGGCAGAAAATTCTAAGGAAGAAGAACAAGATGAAGACTTACCATTGACTTTGACCATAAGTCTACAAGATGAATGGTTTTTTGATATTGCCTACTTCCTCACATATGGACAATGCCCAAAGCACCTCTCAGGTAAGCAGAAAAGGAACTTAAAACTAAAAGCAGCTAAGTATGTTATTTGGAGTGACACCTTATACAAATGTGGTATAGATGGGACTTTCTTAAAATGTGTGGATAAAGCTCAACAAGAACGATTACTGAATATCTTCCACAACAAGGCTTGTGGAGGTCACTTCTCTTTCACTGTGACTGCCTTCAAAATTATAAGGCATGTATACTACTAGCCTGGAATGTTCAGAGATGCCTACCACTGGGTGGCTAAATATGAAAAATGCAAATTGTTTGCAGGGAGGCCTCAATTAGCAGCTCTACCACTCAAGCCTGTGGTTATTGATGGACCATTTCAACAGTGGGGGCTTGATTTTATTGGCCCAATCAGTCCACAGTCTAGTGGAGGTCATACCCACATCGTTACAACCATTGACTACTTCACTAAATGGGTAGAAATGATTCTAGTCAAGAGAACCACTTTTGAAGTAGTTTGTGATTTTATCAAAGAAAATATTTTAGTTAGGTTTGAAGTCCCACATAAGCTAGTCACTGACAATGCTACTAGTTTCTCCTCTAACGAGATTTCACTTTTCTGCTACAATTATGGAATCTCCCTTTCCCATTTAGCCGACTATTACCCTCAGGGGAATGGTCAAGCGGAATCTAGCAACAAAAATTTGATAAGTATTATCAAGAAGCTAGTCGATGAAAACCAAAAGGACTAGCACAAAAAGTTGTATGAAGCCCTATGGGCAGACCGAATAACTCTAGAAAGGGCCATTGGGACGACCCCTTTGAACTGGTATATGGAGTGGAAAGTGCACTTCCTCTTTCATTAGAGTTGTCAGTTCGTAAATTGTAGACTGTTATTGAGGAAGCTGAATTCAACGATGCCTTGGAGAGGAGGATTCTGTATTTGACCAAGATACAGGAACAGAGGGAAGAAATGGTTGATAAAATAACTATACACTAGGCAAAGGTTAAATTTTTTTTGATTGGAGATTCAGTTTTGCTTTGGGACAAGCGCAGAGAACCTAAAGGAGCCCATAAGAAGTTTGATTCACTCTGGATTGGTCCTTTTAAAATTATTCAGGAGTATGGGCCCAATACTTTCCATCTTGCATACCTTGATGGCACCCCCTTGCCCATTCCTTACAATGGGAAAGATCTGAAGCTCTATTAGCTATGATGGCCTCATGGCCCCCTTTTTGTACATAGTTAGTTTAGGTGTTTGGTTGTTTTCTTGCTGCTAGAGAGAGAGTGTTTACTTCAGCCGACTCCGTTGCCCAATGATAAGACACTGATCATACTATTTGGATTTGGGTTCATTGCTTCATCCTAATCAGTCTTTGTCCCTAGTTAGAGCCACTGTTACCACTATATTTTTGCCATGCTTCATTTAAGTCATTCACCAACCTATAAATGACTTATAGTCTTATGTAGGCAGTTTTTTATATCATTGTTCGAACCCAAGCAGTGTTTTATTAAGTTCTTCGAACTCCTCACTTTTCCGATTGTACCTATTTTACATCACTTTTCCACATTTAAATTGGGCGGTGTTTTATGTGTCTCGTCGAACTTTCTTTTACTTCTTGTGTGATGATTATTTGCATGGGCAGTGTTTCACTGTGATGTTCAAAATCAGGTGCATATTTGTGAAGTTCATTGAACTCCCCATTTCGCCGATTGTAGACGTTTGTTTTCAAATTTTTGAAAGACAGTTATATTGGAAGTGGTGACGCGACAGCTACCACGTGTTATGAGGCGAGTTAAGGCATTAAATGTTCATCTACTTCCATGTTTTCCGTGAAATCAAGCTTTAAGAAATTAGTGCTGGACAAACATTCCCATTGCAAAATTATTTGGAGACAAACTGGAGGACATGCGGAGTTCAAGCTGTAGTGTTCGCCATTGAGGTATTTTCAGATTTCACTCGTTTTGGTCTATTCTTTGGATTATTTTTGCCTGCATTGTAGAAAACATCAATTGCCAGAGACCATTATTTCTTATCCATGGCAAGGGTTAAATATGTGGGCTGTGAATATGTATCTGGGTTAACATATGAAGGTTCGGAAATTGGTGATACTTGTCTAGGGCCTGTTAGTTTGGATGAATTGCGGAATAAATTCAATTAACCCAATCCTTCGCCCATCATTGAACGAGTGATAGATAGTGGGTTAGTTGAAGCTGCTGCATTTCCCATAGCCCTTCAATGCGCTGAACTCATTCAAGAATGCATCAGACATTATAATTCATAGACATGGGAGGTTAGAACAGAAGACAATAGACTTGTTTAGAAGGTTCAGAGGTCCACCTTTGTGTCTTGCTTAAGGCTTTCAGAGAGAGGAGTATTCACCAATGAACATGATGCACTCCCAAATTGAATTCGTTGCAAAGAAAGGGGTTTATAGGAATGTGTTAGCAAAGAATTGGTTGGCCAAACCAAAGAAGGGCAAGTCCCAATTGCCTCGTAACCTATACATAAATCATTTTGTAGAAGATGTGGCTGACATTGTGGTGTTGTTACATAGGGTAAGGGGAAACAAAAATGTTCATGGATTCGAAGAGTGGATGTATTTCTGCATCCAGATTATTTTGAGTGGAGAACAATTCTTGGATTGGGTAAAGATAATTAGTGACTGCCTACATGCGTTGATGACATTCTTCACTCTTAACAAAGTTTTCTATATGTCTTCGTATTTGATATATGCTGTTGCCAGCACCGGACCTTGGCTTGGATTAAGACCAAGTGATTTGCCTCCGGGAAAAGTGCCAATTTATGATTATCATGATAAACTTCAGCTTCACAAGAGTTTTCAACATTTCAAAAGGGTGATTGCCACTTTCTCCATGAGGATGGTTAGAGAGATACAAGGACGTCCTGCAATGTGGCTATCACCTGAGGCCATGTAGTTTGTTGACTTCTATGGCAGCCATTTTATTCAATTCTAGAGATTCTCATACATTAGGGTTGGTGGATATGCTAGATTTCCTATAAAATTGCCTACCCTGAAGACAAGTGGGTGATTATTGAGGTAACCAGGCAATTGGCTGATGTTAACAGATTATGCCAAGACAAGAAAAGATTGACAGTCTGTTTCCCTTTTGGTTTTGCTGCATATAGTCGTCAATCAATGTCAAATGCTCTGAATATTGAGAAAGAACTGTCTAGGTACAACATGCCTTCATATGATGAACAAGTCCCTTTTGATTTGAAGGATTACATTAAGAATAACTTGAAATTGAGCCCTAATTTTTACCATCAATCTAGCTTTGAAGATTATTGGGCTGACTGTTTTGATGAATATGAGGTCAGAAGAAGGAGTTGTTTTGTTAATTTTGGCACCTTTCGGGTATTGGATTGTGATTTCTCAAGGTGCCCAATCTATTAGCCAACAGATCTGAAATGCAATTGTTTCAGGTCTGATAAGTAAAGTGCAGCACTGTTATGCTACAACCAGCCAAACAAACCACTCAAAGTGCACACTAAACGTGACAAGGATCTGCCCCAATGCAAGATGCCAATAGATATGCCACTCCCATAACTCCACAACTCCCTCAAGTGAACTGAAAGGACAATTTGCAGGTCTGATATGAAAGTTGCAGGTCTGAAATGACAGTAGTGGGTGTGATATGACTTCAAACAACAAACTCCCAAGTGGCACACCACTTAAAGAGGCTACCCAAACACCAAGAATGACTTTCCCATGGATTTGCAAGGTCTAGGGCTGATCAAAGCGCCACCAAAAGTCTCCAAAGACTGATAAGGAAGGGCAGAAACTTCACGTGCCAAAATCCTGCAACCCTCAAATTGTATGGCCCTGTTGAATGGGGCGACCAGCTCCTAAAGATCTCACTCTTTAGCAAAAAATCTGCAACTTGGTTAAAGAGGGCACCCAAGGCCAAGGAAACCAACTAGCCAATACCCAAAACAAGGCCCTGAACGCTTCAACCTGCAGAAACAAAATGTGGTACGACCTAGGCATAGGAAAAGTAAGGCCAACAAGTAGAGAGCACCAAGAAATATTTTTTCAAAACTCTTTGCAAGGTTAGGAAGCCACACCAAAAACATAGCAACTAGAAAACATCGAAATGATCAAACCAAAATCTGATTACTCTGCTTGTAAGCTCTATGGTGATTACTGAATGCAATCACACCCAACCAGCTAGGGATTGTCTTCCAAATCCGAAACCAGCACCCTAGAGAGGGTTTTCGTCTTTTGAAGATTTAGGAAAGAACTCTCAGGTTCCAATCCGACAACATAACATTATCATCTTCAACATAATCAAAATGAGCTACTCCATGCCTCTTTTTAAAGCTTTTTCCCTTTTTTTTTTGAGAAAGTGTTTTTTGCTTTTTTGTTGCTTTTTCAAAAAAAATTGCTTTTCCCCAAAAAAACGTTTTTTGCTTTTCTTGTTTTTTAAAAAAAAGAAAACTTCAATAACCTTTTCATTTTATAATATTTAACACTAAAGTAATATTAAAACCAAAGTTGCAAGGACATGGATATTGATTTAGATACGGATACAGTATTGGATACAGATATGACCATTTTTTAAGACCCCCAATATGGATATGGCTGGATACGACATTCATAAAAAACACATACACTTATATTTTCTAAGTTATTAGAGGAGATTTTCATTACTTTAAAAGAAAATAAGTAAATATAAATTAAATAATATAAAATTTAGTAAAGAATAAACAATTAAATATATATTGATAAATTTTATTTATATTTAAAGAATAAATTTTAATTGTTTTTAAATCTCAAATGTTTAAACAACATAATATAAGCAATGAACTTTTTTAAATCATAAAAATTAAAACGCCAAAAAAATAGTGGAGTTGCATTGGAAGAAGCGCTAGAAAAATGGGTTATTGGAATAGAAAAAAATTCATATGTCTTCCTCATTTGTGTATGTTTTGTATACAAAACAAAAAAAAAATGCACGATTGAAGTTTCTTAAGATTAAGTTTAGGAAGATTCACCTCAAATATTTTGAAAATCAAATCACATAGTATTCGACACGATTGGAAAATCAAGTTTTCTTGGGAACACATGGGTACGGTATCCAATGTGTATCTGCGGTGTATCATACCTGTATCTCTATTGGATATGGGGATACGTGTGCCAGAGGAGGGGCAGGGGTGTGGGTGTATCCGGCTACTTTGATTAAAACATTACTTTATATTTTTAGTGTAATATTAAAACAATTCCAATCATTTTATGAAAAACATTGGGAGACATCCGAAATGGAAACTAATTGTACCAAGAAGCTGCTGATGACAAGGAAAGATGCCAAGTGCCAAAACGGGCACTTACTAAAAATAGCAGTGTTCTCCAAGAAATGTGGAGAACCACCCGGATGGCCAAAAATGCTACCATCCCAAGGACCAACAGAATGCCAACACATTTCCAAAACTAGAAACCCTATATTGCACAGCTGCCAAGACCAAGTGCCCAAAATAGTTACTAAAAATAGCGAGTTGCTAAAAATAGTGTGTCCAGACTCAAAATTGGCTCAATCTGAGATGCACTAGAACTTACTAAAAATAGTGAAATATGCCCCTTAATTTTTCTTCAAAATTTCACCAACAACAAGCACCCGTTAAGGATTAGCCCAAAATCTGAATCAGTTGAAAGTAACCTTTGCCAAGAATGTTCACCAAGATCCTTTGAAAGGTGAGGTGATAGCATATGGTGATGGGATCTTGCAACAACTAAATTTGAATTACAAACTAGAAATGAAAGCAGGCGGTGATCCGACCATAAAGAAATTCCACGCTACCACTTATTTAGTGGGGGGAAAGATATTACAATGCAAAAACAATTCATCCGCTTCTCAGCAGGCATCCACTCAACAGTGGGCATTCGCCACTTAACAGTGGGTGAGATATGAGAGACTTAATTATTCTTTTCTCCACACTAGCGGTGAACCATCCAGGGGTTACAATATGTGAAAATAAAACACAAGTAATGCAGCAATTACAATGACTAGAACAGTACTATTGTTTGCCAAATATCTGCTAAATACAAGTGTTTTATAGTATTATCAAAGCACCATGAAAGAAGATGATCTCTTACAATTATAATCTCTCAAGTACTGGAAATCCAAACCAAAACCAGAACTGATATAAATCTGATCTACAACCAGCAATCCGAAAACCTTATAACAGCAAACCAAACTCACCAAAAAATGCACACCACACCCTCAAAACTCTTCCAAATGAACTGAAACAAAAAACAAATGCTGCTAAGGAGAAATGCGCCCAACTTCCCACAAAGAAACTGCATCAAAAGTTCACCAATTAAATGTGCACAAATTCCAAGACCCTCAGACATGGTACGACCTCCTTAGGAGGGCAATTCTTCTAGATAAAATCAAATACTTCAAAATAAAATCTGAATTTCTGCAAAAAGGGTCACCATTAGCCTAAAATCTGATTGCATCAATACCCAGAACAAGATTAAAATCACTCAAAGAGCTGCAAGCGAAAATCTACTTCAGCTGTATGAACACCAGCAATACAAAAAACTGAAAACATCACCAAAATTCGCCAACATTGAAGTACAATCTGCTAGTCTAGATGAAAAGCAGCCATAATCCAATTAGGTGTTATCTTTCAAACACAAAATTGGTTCTACACTAGAAGGTATGCATTCCTTGAAGCCAAATTCATGAAGTCATTTCGACAGCGTAACATTAGTATAAACAATGGATACCCAAATGCTGGAGCTTGATGTCTACTTATATAGAGAACCGGAGGTGACTTTTCAACTTCCCAAATTTCCCTCCAAAAAGGGATGCCCATTCACCTTTTTGAATATTTTAATTTTCAAAATAATTAACTCCCTCCTTAATATGGCGTCCAAATTCCAAGGCAAAATAAAACATTATAAAATATCAATTATTTCCTCCATGAGGCATCCACCCTTGAGAACCACCTTTTAAAACAACTTAAAGTCATAACGTTAGACCAAGGGGTCAATTTGAAAACATAACACTAATGACTTGAAATAATTTATTTCTCCGAATATTGCACCTTCAAAGCCAAAACTAAAAATACTCAACTACTCCAACTGAAAAGGAAAACTCACCATGATGCTGTCAACTGGATCACTTCCAAAATTATAACTTACAAAAAACAGTAAATTCTGACAAACAAAACCCTCTAACAATGGAAACCCTAATTTCACCTCAACGAGCCTACTGACCTCTGGGATAGGCTAATGAGCCTTTGAATTGATCATTGATGAGAAGGGGACATTACAAATAGTAGGTCACTAAAAATAGACATTGCTAAAAATAGCATTTTTTCCCACCAAGGCCCAGGAAAAACCCAAAAAAGTTCATTGATACTGAATAGGTAGACACAGATTTCAAAAGATGGCACCAATTGCCAAATAAGGAAACCCTAAAAAGGGGACCTTAGAAGATTTAATTCAATAAACTTAGTCCTAGGTTTCACAAAATTTTTGAAGGTAGATTTATAAACAATATTCTTTAACAGATTAGGCTTTAAATAGGATTTTCTGTAAACATCTTTTGCCTTGAGAGTAGGAGGTTTGTGAGTAGTAACCACACCTATCAGGGGTTGTTCTGTTACTTTGATATTTGGTACTTATCCAATTAATTCATTTTCCATGGGTTGCAGAATAGGAACCTCATAATAGACTTCTAGAGAAGCTTGATTGATAGTATCGACTCCTTCCTGGGAATAAGACATGTTCTGTAAGTCGACCATACCATTTTCTGTAATTGGCAATGAGATTGTGAAAGAATGCCTTTAGAGAATTAAGGGACAAATGAGAAACATCTAAATAGAAGACAAAGATAATAGGATGGCCAACTAGATCTCAATAGAGACTCCCCACAGAATCTAAGTTTGTAGCTGTTTCACAATCAAGATATATTGGTTTTGACAGAAATAACAGAATAAAGGCTCTAGTACCAAATAGTTCTAGAGGTCATGCAGCCAATGCAGGTAGCAGAATGTGTAATGTCCCCTTCTCATCAATGATCAACTCAGTTGCTCATCAGCCTATTTCGGAGGCCCGTAGGCTCGTTGAGGTAAAATTAGGGTTTCCTTGCTTGGAGGTTTGAGGCATTTTCTGGGTGTTTACTAATTATAGTAAATACTATTTTTGGCAGTGGTCCTGTTGGTAGTGCTTTAGTATGTTTCTATTCCTGTTGGAGCAGTTGGTAATTTTTGATGCAACTTTCAAAATGTAGTATTTGTTGGCATTTTTTAAATACAAGGCAATTAATGTTTTATTTCATTGTTGACACCCCCGCCCCCCCTTGGCCTAGAGAGATAACTTTATGTTGTTCTAAAAGAGGGTCTTGAAGGGGTACGCCTTCATGAAGAAGATTATTGTTTTTTTTAAATAAAGTTTTATGTTGCCTTGGAATGGACACCTTGGAGAAGAAATAAAGTGTTCATTTGAAAATTTAAAATATTGCCATGTGAGAAAGGCGTCCCTCTTCTTGGAGGAGTTACAAAAGGTGAAGAGTCACCTCTCTTTCTATAAAAGAGAGATTTGCTCCAGCATTTTGGTATCTCATGTTTATGCTAAAGTTATGCTGTCAAATTGATTACTCAATTTGCACTTCGAGGAATGCTGACCTCCTAGTTCTCATCCAATTTCGTGTTTGCAAGATAACACCTAGTTGGTTTCAGGCTGCTTCTCAAATCAGACTAGCAGACAGAGCTTCAAAGTGGTGAATTTTGATGTGATTTTCAGTTTTCAAGTTGCTGGTTTCTACACAGCTGAAAGTCGATTTTGTTTCTAGCTTCTTTTATGAATTTTATTTTGTTCTGGGCATTTAAGAATCTTATTCCTATGGCTAGGGCGACCCTTCTTAGTGAATTACAGATTTTATTTTGGAGATTTTGATTTATTCTTGCCAAATTGCCCTTCTCAAGGGCCATACCATCTTGAGAGCATTGGGAATTGTGCCATCAAATTAATGAATGACTTTTGAGGCTGTTTCTTCAACTTGTCATGGGCGCCTATCCTCCAGAGGTTCACTACACTTTGTTTCATGCCATTCAGAGGTATTTTGGTGAAGTTATGAGCATTTAATTGATTCTTACAGTTGCTGGTTATTCATTTCCAGAATTGCAGATTTACATCAGACTTGTTTCAGTTTGAATTTCTAGTCCTTTCTTCATCAATAATTGTTAATATTTATCATGGAATCGTCCAGTATCTTGGTGCTTTGAAATCATTGTAATATTCATGTAATTTGCAGCTCTCTTTCTATATTGTAAGACTGTAAACAGTAGTACTGTTCCAGTCCTTTATTGCTGCAATTATTTCTTATTTCTCACATTAAGTACCCTTGGATGGTTTACTGCCAGTGTGGAGAATAAGCTTGTATCTCTCATTGTACCCACTGAAAAAGTCGAGAATTCCCACTCCTGAGTGGATGCTCGCCGCAACGAATGAATTAGATAGTTTGAATCTTCATGGCTGGTTATCCGCCTAAGTTTACTTTCAATTTGTAATAAGTACTCCGCCATATGTAAGCACCTTGCCCTCAATGGGATCTTGAGTGCACATTCTTGGTGTTGAGTTTTATCTTCAGTTTCTAGTTGCATTATATTTCTGTATCAAGTTTGGATCCTAGGGACCCTCTGACCATATGCTCGCCCCTCTTCCTTAAGTGGTTTTAGGGCGCATTCTTGGTTAGAGTTGCTTTGATAGTGTTTTTGGTTTTGGCGCTAATGCTAATCAAGTTGGCCAAGTGTTGGTGATTGTGTAAAACTGTGGCAAAATTGGTTAGCATATTTCAGAATGGGAAAACAATGATAGAGGCTGTAGGCTGAATGGTTACAGCTTCTTGCTATTACATCAAACAAAATTTACAAGACTTTTACTACTGTCAACACCCACATTTAGATTATGTAGTTACATCAACAATTGAGTCATTGCCTACTGAACATGTCTCAATGTAATAACTTAACTTCTCTCTAAGCTTGCCACACATATTGTTGGTGTCTATTGTAGGTGTGTGCACCCATATTCAAACTTGTGTATGCAACAACATCTATACATACTCTGTGCCCACATGTATAGGTACATACATGCATGCCCAAGCATACATTGATTGTACAGTACACATGGACACAATATTTACGTCATCTCCATGTGCATTTCTAATGTGGTCTTATGTCAACTTGCAAAATTATGTTCTATTTTTCTGAAGACACTCAAAATTGTATTTATTGGAGGTTGAAATCTTGTGCTCATAAGCTAGTTTTCCTAATGGAAATTTCTTATATGCTGGCTAGTTCTAGTTTCTTATTTTTGCATGCTTTTGAGCTATTTTGTTCTTCCTAAGATAATTCATATTGTACTAATGAAAGGTCAAAATCTTGTGGCTTCAAGCTAATTTTTCTATGGAATTTTTATTTGGATGTTGGGTAGTTTTAGTTCCTTATTTTTGAGTACTTTTGAGCTATATGGAATTAGTTGTCTAAATCTTCTTCCTGTCTATAGTGGTTGCCCATGTTGAAGCAAGCAAAAAATCTAAAGAGAGGATTGCAACAGCATATGCAAAAAGTAAAAACATCGATGGGAAGTTAAATCATGTGGAATCACAGTATATGAAACAAAGTTCAGTAAGAGAAAATGATGACGCAAATAAAAGGTCTTCAAAGAAGCAGAGACAAAAGAAGTTGACAGATTATTGATAATTGTATTGTAATGCTTATGGTGCATTCTATTAGACATGTACAAGGAAGATGGCTTATTTTCCAATTGTTTATGATTACCTTGATTACCTTAAGCACATTGTCATTATGTATAATTTATAGCTTTATTTAAGCCTCATCCTTGAATTTTAAGGATAGTTCGGAGTCAAAATTCAAATGCTTTTTGAAAATAAAAAATATAGATGTCATCAAGTACGAAAAATGTGATCGTTAGCTTCACTAATCTCTTCAAATTTGTTAGTCTAAAATTGGTTCCCTTTTGTTGAGTTTTTAGTCTTAATCTGACATGCCTGCAAAACATGTTTTCCCTCTTTACTTTGTTCACTTTGGGAGTAACAATATATTTTGATTTATAATTTGAATGGTTTTGTAGTTAAGACTGTTGGCTGTTTATAGAACAATGTTATATTATTTGTCCGACTATAGCAATCAGTTGTGGCTATTTTCGTGTATTGAGAACTGTGCAAACAAAAAAATTTAAATAACTTAATATTTGTGAATTTAGTTTTTTTTTTTTTAGGTATTTTGTTTAATTGTTATTATTAGCTGATAGTAATTTGAATTTCCTGGGTCTGGCAGGAAAACAAATCCAAAATTTTAAAAATAGATGTCTGCCTTCAATCTGTGGAATTACTGGGAAAAAATGAATGACAATTATTATAGGTGTCAACCGGTGATATAGATGACTTAACAAAAAAAACAAGAGTTGTACTTCAAATGGGGCTGCTATGAGTATTCAATTTGCATTCCCTTGGCAAGTTGTAGAATAGGATTGTCATTGTCGCTCTGGTTGAGCATGCCATCAAACCCATAGATCTGTTGTTGGTGTTAATATTAGCTGTTAGAAGTTCAATTGGGTTTTGTTAATGCTATTTAAATGCAAATGTGTTTAAATTTGAATAAATAGGTTTTACTTTTTATAGTTAAAATGCATAATCTAATAGAGTTTCCATTTTAGCAGTCAAAATCCATATGGTTTTCGATTTTACTAGTTAAAATTGAAATGACTTTTTTTCAGTTGTCAAGTCCAAATGGTAATTAACTATAGCAAGCGAGATTCAAATGAGTTTTGCTAGATCCACAATATTATTTTGGGTTCTTGTGTTTTAATTAGATGTAGCTTACAAGGTAGTTCTTGTAGTTGGGCATTCTTTCTTGGGTTTTGGGATGTCTCTTAAGTGTGCATTTGTAATCATCATTTGCTTTGTTAGAGTCAAAATTTTTAGTCATGGTTATGTTTCTTTGAGCATTAGAATGATATTTTCCCCCCATTAGTTAGTTGATTAAATCCATAATAGGTCTCTTTTTGACCTGAAATATCACCCTATTAACAAAAAACCAGAGAACTCATATGAGCCATGTTGAGAAAGCCTTCCGGTAGGTAGAAAAATAGAGGTTACTATAGTATTTTGAAAATACCATTATTTTTTCTTAAAATTGGGTTTATAGGTCCTATAAATGATCGACTTTTGGTTTAAAGACATAAATAGAACATGTTATGTGGAGCTATGCTAATAATTCAGGCTTTAGTTGGGTGCAAATCAATGACTAGATCAATATTTAATTCCTATTGTAAGACATTATATACATAATGATTTAATTAAGCTATTTAGCTCCAAAGGGCATTAAAGTACACAATTTGAATTTATTAAGCATTCTTTCTTATTAAGACAACAATAATGAAAATTTTGGCTATAATTGAACTTGGCTTTGTTAGGGTTTGTGTCCTTTTTACAATCTTTGGCCTTGCTTATGCCATACTATGCCCTTGGAATAGGATTTTTTTTCTCTTGCATTTATTGCAGTTCTTTTAAGCTAGTTCATTTTATGGCCTCAAATGGCTTCATCTCGATAGTTCATGTTGGTGTTGATAGCTTGGTGGGTTTGCACACAATGGCTCCCTAGAACAAGTGACACCAAAAGTGTCTCAAATGTATTTCATCAGGTATGCATTTTGAATTCCTAATAGATGTGGTTTTATTCGTTCTTGAATTTGACAATGCTTGTAAATGGCTAGTGCATTTCACTTTAATAAGGTATTTTGTTGGACACATTACGTTGGAAAGCTAGCTTTGGGATTGGGTCAATAAGAAGTGGAACTTGCCTGGTTTCCAACTTGATGTAATGTAGAACCTCACTTAAGTGTTGTTTTTTTTTTTTTTTTAGGTTGAGGCTAGCCATGTAGAGGCTATCCTTGCTAATGTTCCTTGGTATGTCTGTGTATTGGGCATTCAACCTTGCAGGCATGATTTTTTGTCTCAGATGTAAAGAAATTGTGTTATTTTGGCTCGAATTCTTGGGTTTAACCCTTCCATATTGGAACTTTTTGCACACTAATGTTGCCTCCTTGGGGAAGGTCATTTGTGTGGAGCCTAATAGATTTCGTCAAACTCAATTTACAAAAGCATGTTTGTGTCAAGATTGACTTGGCCAAGGATTTGAAAGAATATGTAGATATTCATATTCGTAACCTTCGCCACACATAGTGTGTGCTTTATTTTAATTTGTCTAACACTTATTTTTAATGCCAACCCATAGAGCACAAAATTGAGGATTGTGCTCCGCAGCCAAGTCAAATCACCTCCTTAGTCGGTCAAAGTGTTCTAGTTTGCAAAGGTTCCCACCTTGAAATATGAGGATAAATCGACAACAATCTTTCACTATAAAGGAAAAAGTGCTAATCTTGGTGGTTCTTAGGTTAAAGCTCAAGACACTTTGGATCATGTAGTTGCTAAAGTGCAACCTACTATTGTTTTTGTAATGTCCCCATTTTTGATGTCCTCTTTTGGATTAGTTTGGTTTTGACATACTATTTTTAGTAAGTGCTATATTTAGTAACTGGGCCGATAGGCAGAGCAGTGTAGGGTTTCCTGTTCGGGCAATGAGTGGAGGTTGTTCAATGAGCTAAGTCAATGTCTTGTGCTAGTACTTTTTGTGGGTTTTTTTTGGTGTTTCGGGTGTGGTTTTCTATTTTTAGTAGGGCCAGTATGGTGCTCACTGTCTACAGTGAGTCTTGGTGCAATATTAGTTTTTCTCCAGTTTGAGCTTTTGGGATGTCACTTGTTATTTTTAATACTTACTAAAAATAGTAAGTCTACTTGGATAACTGCACTAGGTCAGGCTTGTCTTAGCAACACATATTCCATTGGTATAAAGTTGCTAAGGTTTGATCATTTAAATATTTGATTTAAGCTTCAAAAAGTGAGCTTTATTAAATTAACTTAATATTTTTTAATTGAGGAGGTCATAAGGGGACAAATTAGTATTATGGTGCCTAATGTAATCACCTTAAGTTGTTTTTAAAGCATCTAAAATGCTTTTGAAGGCTAGATAAGAAGTGGATGCCCAAGCAAGGTGATGGATT
>VDFB02035398.1:0-27689 GCA_007258455.2 Sequoia sempervirens
GTAACTCTATTTCTATAAGGATTGGGAAAACTTCAATCACGTGGCAGTTTAGACTATTCGAATAAAAATGTACTTGTTAAAGTTCTTTTGTTGATTTTAGTGCAACGCTGACCCATTCTACAGTCCATAGAGACAAGTAAAAAATTAGATTATGGACAGGATTTGTCAAGGGGATGCAAGTCCCTAGGTCTATGGAGCTGATTGCGGGGGTGTTCCGAATTGCTGCGATGCACGTTCCGAGGAGTCCCATAAGTCTTGCGAGCTGATCTATGGTGGGATTGGACTCGGAAAATGTAAGAACATTGGGATAGTACGAGGATTCATGGGGGATGCAAAAAGTGTACTGTGCCATGGGTTTTGTACAGCTTTATGCGTTGCGCTGGGACATGACTGGGACTACTCATGTATCTATGTCCTAGAGGAGATTGTGGGGTTAATGAGTGGTAATCTGAGTTGTAAAGTGCTGACTACCTTAAAAAATGCAAAGTGAAACGGGACCAAGGCGAGTTAACATTGGGCGAGTTGGATTGTGCATTGGGATTGTGGACTTATGCGTCAAGGTGACTTGACTTGAGCTAGAAGCTAGGGACTATGTGAAGTGTATATAATACTTGGGGCCATGTTGGACTAGTCCTAAGAAGGGACGTTGTCTAGGAGATTGTAATGAGTGAAAGAATTTAATAAAAGATGCAATATAAACAATTGGGACTATCCATGTGGGGTGAGCTACTGAGAAAGCGTCAGATCAATGGTGCAAACTGAGCTTTTGAGAGAGCAAGTAGAAGCTTGCATGCAAAACCTTGCAAAGAGGATCACAATGGAGAGTTTTGGGGAAGTTTTGTCTAAGTCTAAGAGACATAACAGTTACTTAGAGCAAGCTGAGAAGATTTTTGTTCAAAGGATTGCGTGACGAGTCTTGAAGACAATAGAATGGGGTCCTGACTAGGAGTCCCGAAATGGGTGAGTTTTCAAGTAGACCTAGGAAGATCATTTGGAATGCAAGTCCAAGAGGATTGTCCTAGGGCAATCTGAGAACAAGTTTGAAATATTTTGAAGAGATCTCGAGAAGGGGTGCTAAATAAGGTGGTCATGAATGTAGAAACCTTGATGGAGGATTTTGTTGATGAGTGTTTTTGCACTTTCTCAACATAGTCAAAGCCAAGTGCAATGTCTCTCTTGAAAGGTAATTTCTGTGACCAAATTTTAGAAATCACTCCAAGGTCTCTCGGGTGTTAAGTCATGTTGATGTGATTTGTTGGTAATCACAAAGGGCATTTATGGTCTATTAAGCATGGAGGGAATCGGGTCTGCTAATATAATTTTATAAATTCTGGAAATGAGTGAACAGTTGTTGCAAGTTCATGATAGCAAGCTAAAACTATATCTTTTCCATCAGCTTTGGCTTTACAATGATGCTGGAACTTTGTTTAACTTCAGATTTAAAGAAATAACAAAAGGGAAAATAGAAGTTTCTTAGACATGCAACTAGTGATTAACAATAACTAAATTCCTTTACAAAAATGATTTGAAGAATTATTCAAAGCTCCAAGAGTTTCATTCTCTCTATCTTTCACCAAATATGGAGAACGAACACCCCCAATAATTTGGTAGAAATTAAAAAAGATACTTGGCTAGTCTCACCAACCATATCTTTCCAAGAAGGCTTTATGCACCCTAAAATTAATTTCTTATGTCATAGCTAATTAACTAAATATTTAATTCCCCAATTCCCCATGATTAACTAAATAGATCAATTTAATTAATTATTCTTCATCTTTGTAATTAATTAAATCATATTTAACTGATTACATTTCCATACTTCTAAGGTTGATTAATATAACTAACTCGACCTTATTTCCCACCGCCATTAATTATTTTGAATATAATTAAATAATTAATCCTTCCCTAAACATCATTAACATTTTCTCTAATTTTAAATTCTCCCACTTCCCCAAACTTGTATTCATGTGACAAGTGTCCTCTACCCCTCTTAAATACTTCTATGCACATGTCACTCTCACTCTTCCACCTCATCATTTGACTACTCTCCTCATTGGATGCTCACACATGTGTGACATCCTCTTCCCCATGTAGCCACCCGGGTATGTGTAGGATCATGATGTGCCAAAAAGTGGCAATATGATGGGTATGTGTAAGGTATGTGGCTTATGCCATTTTTTTTACCCAAAATTGATGAAACAAAAAGGGTTTTTAAAGGAGATTCTCAACTTTCCACCAATATAAATTATGTTTTATTTTGAATTTAATAAATAATTATTATTCATTTTCTATTTGAATTGCGACTAAAGTCCTGATTGATGGGATGATTAAAAAACATCTATAACTTTCAAACCATATCACATTTTTTTAATCCAAAACATGTGTCACATTATATAGCACTACCGGATCAAAAGCAAAGATTCGCCGTTTTGACCAGTTCAGGTCGTTAGTTTGACGATTACAAGTTTTTTATATTTTAAAGTTATGGCATCAAAAATCATAATTAATTAATTGCATGGAAAAAATTACAAAAAATATTCATCCACATTTAAGGCATAAGGTCCTCTACTTATATCGAAATCCATAAATTTTTTTTTATCGTTTTTTGATTGTGATTTGGGTGGTTAGTTTTCCCTACTTCTTATTTTTTTTTCCTTGAAATTTAAGTACTACTATATTCAAATTTGAATTTTTCCACTAATGAGATTTTTTGCTTTTTTAAATAAACCTGAGAGTTTGAAACTAAATTCAATTTGCTACAGATTTTATTCTTACATATTTTGAAATAATATGGAGATAACTTATTCAAAATTTTATATCCAAGTTGCCCTGCTTTTGCCTTTTTGCCGCCCAGGGCCTATTTTTCCATGATGATTTTCCTGCCAACACCCTTCGCATCCATTTGTACATCAAATTCCTAGGCTTCCTCTCTCTTCAACCTTATCACTTATGTTTCCACTTCTCAAGTCCTTTTTCTTCCAAATGTGTGTGAGTGCACCTACCCACCTTCCCCATTCAAAGTTTAATTTTCACAATCCTCCGCCTTGTGACACTTGTGGCATCTGCATTTCGTCTCACTCCTCTTAGCTTTCAGATGTTACGGTAACCGTCAGCGCGATTGATGTGGGCTATCCGTTTCTCGATCAAGGCTCTGCACAGGTTTGGGCATTAAGCCATCTTCGAGCGACTCATTGTTGCTTGAGAGATTGTGTTTGTTGAATCACTAACATAATCTCATCTTTCCAAGGTTATGTTTTTTTAAGAGAAATCCACATTTTCACCATCAAATGAGAAAATCAAGTGAGAAGGGTGCATCACTTCAACTCAATCAAGGAGATTGGAAAGGTAAAAGGTTGGAAGTAATTTTATTAAATTTATTTATTTTATGTTTTTATGTCTTTTGTAATTCTATTATTTTCATTATGGCACACTTGATGGGACCCACATCCTTGTAACTAACATCTTGTTTGATCTTTTGGTTAATTTTTATATTGCATCTCCCAAAATAGTGTCCATGACCTCTCATTTAGCACTTTTACATAAAATAAGTACCTTCATAGTGGGAGTAACAGTTTTGCGTTGTAGTGCCTCTGTCCTATTCAATTTATGTTTTTGGTTAGTTTATGTTTAGTTTTTTTGATAATATAAGAGGCTTTCATTGCTTTAGCTTTAGTGGACTTGGGTTTTAGAGGCTCCATTTTAAGTGGCTTGTACCTTAATCCTTGATACTTAGGAAGTTCTATTGGTTTGAGAAGCTCTAATATTCCTTGTTCATCCTTTGTAAGACCTTTTATCTTTGTAGCCCATTCTCTTGCAAATTTGTAAATTTATTCTTGTAATGAAGGTGATTCTTCTTCTTTGTAGATCCATGATGTAATGTAACCTTTGATATATATTTTTAACATGGAACCTTCATTTGAAGGTGGTGGTTTCAATTTTGAGTTACTTTTGATTATCATGTGGTGATCCTTGGTTGACCATGAAATTTAGGAAATAGTGGGAGTTTTCATACATAAAATAAGTATTGTAGCTTGTACTCTCCACATCCTTTTCCAACAATATTAGCCTTGATATTGAGAATGGAATTGTGAGAGGTAGTGAAGGTTGTGAATGAGGATGGATCAATGTAGGATGATGATGGGGTGGTAACATAATTTATTATGAAATGGTGTGATTGATTGTAGCTACCTTCCAAAGGTTTGCAATATTAGAAGGGATGAGAATCAACAAGAATAATAACCTCTTTACATTGGCATAGGAATTTTAGGAATTGGTAGAAGGTGGAGGGGATGGCTTGCATGTCATGTATCCAAGGGTGGCCAAGGAGGATGTGTTAGGGGAGATCAAGGTGTATATTTGACATGTTTTTTCCAAATGATCATCCCAAATCTAATCAAACTTCATCTTCTAATTAGGTACACCAGCCATATCCTAATCTCCAAACAATCCTATCCTTCATTCACTCCAATCATCTTATCCCAAATTTGAGCTTAATAAAATCCAAAATCTCTATTTTAATCTACCAATCCTCCATATTTTCCAAATCCCAATCAAACTTATCATCATCCAATCACTTATAATCCACTCTCATCCATACCAATCCTATCCAACATCATATCTCCATTATAAACCTCCCTTCCAACCTTTTATGATGATGGAGTTAGTCTTGTTGATCAAAGAAAATATGATCCCTATGATGATAATGAGAGTCTTGTGGACCAAGATGAGATCTCCCCAATTAACATTCCTCACATCGAAGAATCTACCAATTCTACTACCAACCATAAAGACCTCTTTGGATTCATCCTTTCTTACCACTTCAACAATGATAAAGATGTCATGGGTAGAGACCTAAGTATTGGTGCTATAATTACATAATATCCATCTCTATAAAATCACTATTCAATTTATCTCCTATTACTTACCCTTCACTTCCTTTGACAAAGAAAACCAACCCTCCATACAAAGTTCCCCTCAAACCCTATCGACATTCAAAATCCCCACATCCAACATATTTTCAATATCCTCATCCTCATCATCAATCTAAAAATCTAATGAAGCCTCTACTTATTGTTCTACTATTTCATCTCCCACATCCTCATAGTCAACATCATCCAAATCATACAAATCCAGTTCGTGTCCCATATCTTTCATGATTTCCTCCAAGTATTATTAGTAAAGGATTTTAAATCCCCACGTACAATCGATGCTATGCAGTATTTTAATATCATGCATTCACCTCCATACCTTAAAGGTCTCCCACATCCCAAACATACTAAATTTATTCAATCCTGCAAACCATAAAATCCTCCATGCATAAATATTGAAAATCATTTTCCCATCCATTCACTCATTGTTGAAACCAAAATTCCATCCTCCCTAATTTACTCTATGTTGTAAAACAAGGTGAAGAAATATTGCGATAAGAACTTTAACCAACAGTAATTGCAAGTTTGAATCCAAATCTTAACCCTTAAAGTATGTGATTATAGAATCAAAAAAGAAATAGAAAACCATAACACATGACAATAGATTACATGGAGAAACCCCTAAGGGAAAAAATCCACCATGGAAAGAGAGAGGCAAGTATATTACTAATCCAATGCGACATTACAAGAAAAATACACTTCTTTGAATATCTCTATAAAATTTGGCAACACCATGTTACCTGCAAACTGAACAAAACTAAATGAAGAACTCTAGCTCAAGGCCCCATTTTATAGAAACTTGTGGGGATGAATACCGCCATGGTATCACCAAACAACATCAAGAAAATCCACATGGAAAAACTAAAACCTACCTCCTTGCGACCATCAAATCCATCCAAAATTACAACTTACAAATGCTTTTATAGCTGTTATAAGGCATCTCTCATGCATGGGTGCCTATGGAAGGAATTTGTCATAAATGATATCATAAATTTTGTCATAGTTGTCATAGCATATTATGGCAGTTGGCATAGTGTCATATATACTCTTACAAATTATGACATTTGTAATAACCCTCCAAAAAATAGGAGATTACAAATGGGATTCCTAGCTATTTTTTCCTTTTCCGAGAAGACAAATGGTAATAGTAACTTTTTCTTTACATGAGCTCTTTCACCACCATTGGTTAAACGGTTTCAACTCTTATGGGTAATTTACGGAAGATGTTAGGAAAAAAATTAATTAACGGATTTGCAAGGTTGATGTCACCTAAATCCTAACATTCTCCCACTCGACATCATACATTGTAAATTAAATCCATAGGGATACATCAACATAAAATTTAGTACAGTGATCAAGGCCCATGGACTTCTTACACCAAGAGAACTTATATGTGGTTACTAGCTTTGTAAGAGAATTTGCAACATTATCCAAATTGTCTACCTTTTCAATTAGAACCTATTTATTATCAACTCTTTAATGCACAAAGTGATACTGAATCATCAAAATGCTTAGTACAATCATGGTATAGGATTTTTAGCCAAACATATTCCACTCTAATTGTCACATCTAATCCTCATTTTCCTACAATAAAAACTAATTTACCAATACCAAGGATTTGTAACCATACAACGTCCTTAGAGGAATTTTTAGCAGCCATATACTCTGCTTCAGTGGTGAACAATGTAACTATAGGTTGTCTTTTACTCATGCAAATCACTGCACCTCCAAATAAAGTAAACACATAGCCACTAGTTGACCTTCAACTATCCAAGTCACTTGCCTAATCTACATGAACAAAACCTTGTATGTACAATGGCTTATCCACATTATCAATACCATGATAAACCAAACAATAATCATAAGTACCTTGCAAGTACCTAAACGCCCTTTTAACAAAATTCCAATGCTCTTTACCAAGGTTAGACATAAACTTGCTTAGGCCTCCCACTACTTGGGCTTGTAGTAATGGAAAAAATATTCCTTTTTCCTTAATTTGGGAATGAATTAATAAAATGGACCTAATGGTGCCTTATTTAGGGTGTTGTAAAGTGTATCTTTAAACTTTCACACTAATATAGGGCTTTATTAATTAATTGAGGTTAATTGGCCCCTTAAATTCAAATCCAAGCCTAATTTATTGCACTTTTCGAGGGAGAAAATATGACACTCTTAAATGAAATTACACAAAACTTAATTTTGCAAGGAATGTGTCCTAGGCTAGTGACCTAGGACCCATTCACTACTTAGCGAATGGGTCCCCACTAGGTCTTAGGACCCCCTTTTGGCATATTGTTTCACAACCCCCAAAGTGTGTCCTAGTTATGTATGCTAGGAGACATTCACCCTATGGTGAATGGGTCCTCACTAACTTAGGACACCCCATTGGGATTTGTTTTTGGTGGTATTTTAATAATTTCAAATCCTAGATCTGATGTTGGTTTGCGTTATTCGAATTTCAAGATTTAATCTTAAGTATAAATATAAGGCTATTTCACCTAGCTTCACCTGACAATTTTTATGCAAGCATCCTAAGATTTCACAAGAGCATTATAGAGCATTCAAGAAAATTTCTACGAAATTCTAGGGAAGATTATTGAAGTTTATTGCAGCAATCAAAGATCTATTTCATCATGTCAGAGTCATGCATGTTGTTGAGCTAATATATGTTGATATAGCATTGAAGATCCAATTTTGAAAGCATATTCAAGGCATTGTTTCATATCAAAGCTCATGATCAAGATCTATATCCATTGAGGCCACTTCATGCTAAGTTTCAAATTTGCAATCCAAGGTTCAGCTGAGGATTGTTGAGTTGTGACATTACATTGTTCATGGGTAAACCCACAAATCTGGTTTACAATATCGTTGAGGAAGGAAAAATGCATTTTCAGATGGAAAACACTTTAAGGGGTTCGCTAGAACTAGGGGGCTCACTAGAACCCCCCCTTCCATCGAACCCCCATTTTAATGGGTTTTATTTTTTAATTGCATTTAAAGGGGGGTTTGCTAGAAGGGGGGTTCTAGTGAACCCCCTAGTTCAAGAAAACCCTAGTTCTATAGAACCCCCCTTTTTCCCCGTTCTCCCCCTCTTCTACCAATTCTTTGCAAAAAAATTCCCTTCAAAGCTCTAGTTAAGGATGAAAATGGAGGAGACTTCACAAACCCAACTGGATAATGGTAGTCCTTAGAACGATCTATCCATCAAATATAATTTTAATATGTTTTGGTTTTAATATGTATTTTTTAAAAAAATTATTAAACATAGGTTTTTCATCAAAAATCAAGCTCTTTGTTCTACACATGGGGAAAAATAACAGATTATAAAAAAAATTGAAAAATATCAATGCACTAGGTATTGATGTCCCTGATCCAACAAAACAAAAATTGAATTTTGATACATACAAAAAAAGTTATGTTTTAGCCAGTGAATCAAGTCTAAATTATAACTAGTTTGAATTTGAAACTTAATTAAGAAAAAAATATTCAATGAAATGCTATGAAACAAATTCCATTCACTAGATATCATATTTACAAATCTAAATTTGAAAAAAATAGAATTTTATCTTTCATAGAAAAAAATTTATGTGTTATCCAGTGACATCACTCTTTAAAAATGGTGTTTACTATTAAAAACTAGTTTTCGAAGGAGATGAAAAAATAAGTGCAATCTAATTCCAAAAATTTTGAAAAAAATATATTTAGAATCTACAGATAAAATGTCACAAATCACTAGTTTGCATCATCTCCAAATTCCTCATGGTTTAACCACTATAGGTGCCCAAAAGTGAAGATTTAGTTAAGAAATTCAGTTCAATGTCTAGTTTGGCCAAATATTGTAAACCACTATTGTGGGATCACCCTCATTCATCCTTCCTTTAATACATTGTTTCATTTCAAGGTTTAATTACCAAAACAAGGTTTGACCAAGGAAAACCCCTATTCCCTAACAAATCAATATTTTTCTTCTCCTTTGATGTGTGATTGTAGGTTTTAGGTTGAAGATCAAGTGGAGAACAAAAGTTGTCAAAGTTGTAAAAGTTGTCATCTTTCTTGCAAGATCACAAAAACTAAGCTACAAAATTTATTTCTAACTTTCGAGAGCTGAACACTTAAGATCTGAGAGTTTAGACATTGAAGACCAGAATCCATAAACCAATTTTCCATAACCCTAGCAAGGACCCATTCACCATTGGACGAATGAGTCCTCAATGAGGCTCAAAATAAGAGTTTTTGGAGTAGGCACACATCATTTTAACATCTTAAATCCCTCCCTTTTATTGTTATATCAATTAGTTTTGTTTTTTGATGTTCTTCTATGCATAATTGAATGAAATAACTAGTGAAAAGTAGTGGTTTATAATCTTGTTAATTTATTTTGGTGAATCACCCCCCTTTTCCTTTGTTTCATTTTGGTGAACCCAAATTTTTGAGCATTGTAGTTTTCTAATTTTAGGACCCCTTTGAATCCTAGGTTAGATCTTGCATTCATTTGCATTGAATTAGATCTCATTTAGGGTCTTTAGTTTGCATTCAAATTTGCATCTCATATAGGGTTTTAGGATTGCATTATTTAAATTTGAAGAATACAAAAAAAATAGTCATTTTGCATATCATCTTACATCAGATAAACTTGCATTTGAAAATCAAAACAAGATTGCATATCAAACTAGGTGTTTTAGATAATCATTTTGTCATCATTTGCACTCAAATAATTTTACATTGCATTTACAAAAATTTGAACTTGAAATTTATTGTAACAAACCCGAATCTGAAAATCATTAGAAAAGTCTTAAAAATATATAAAAATCAATTCCAAAACCCTAATCTAGGACCTATTCCCCCTAGGGTGAATGAGTCCCTATTTAGACCTTAATCTGCATTTTGGGAATTTAAAACTTCAATTTTGTGCTTATGTTTGCTGCTATCAAATCTATGTTATAGTTTTTTTTTTTTTTTTTTCATTCATTTCATTAGATCTAGCTTAATTTGGTTCATTTATTGCATTTCTAAGTTCAAAATTACATTTACACCATTTCATTTTCAGATTTTTGCATAATGTAATCAACAAATTTCCTTGTTTAGAATCTAAAAATTGCATTTACACATTTCATTCTAGGTCATTGGATTGCATTTTAAGCTTCTTTCCATTTTGGGTTTGCACACTAAGTTTGTAAAAATTGTATGAGATTTACAATTTGGTGTCCTATTATCAATACTATTGTAAGACATAGTTTGAGACTCATGTCATCCTGCAATATACCATTATTCGTGGATCTTGGGTTTTCTAGCTCTCTTCCTAATAGTGTTGATAGTCAACCCCCTATGGATCATAGTATGCATACCTCATTTCCCATGACTTCACTTCCCATGAAGAATATAAGCCACTAGACACCCTTTTAGGTGTGTTGTCCACCTCAACAACAATATTAGATGTACAAAGCACTTTCCCTTTTATAGCACACATCCTTGGTTTCCTGTAAATTGTAAAATTGTTGCAAGTGTTATGGACAGTTAAAGTTCCAAAATTTATTGCACCATTTGCAGTAAGCAAGCATATCTTTTTTCAATCATAAGAAGAATTTCAAATGCATATTTTAGTCTAACAGACTTGTGATAAATTTTCAAGGTTCCTTCATTACATTCTTTATGTCTAAATAAAAAAAGGTTTCCAATACATTCCTACTATCAGCAAAATTGTAGGCTGGAAAAGAGATGGTGTTATGAAACGTACAACCGATAGTGTTGTAAAATGCTATACAAGTAACCCACTATGTTTTTCAACATGTAATTATTTTGTGCATTTATTTTTTTCAATCACATAAAGATACTGAATTACAATTTATACCATAACTAACCATTGCAATTTTTGGAGGTGCCTTTTATTACATTTGTACTATCTAAATAAGAAATTTTTTTCAAGACATTCAAACTATTATGCAAAATTTCATGTTGAAAAACACAAGGTGTTATAAATCCTACAACCCACAAACTGTTCTAAAACCCCTTACAAGTAACAACCCTATTGGTTACTCGCCCCACCTCAATTTGGTATGTTTTGTGATTTTCTTGAGAACATTTAGCTTTGTAGATAGCAATAATGTAATGAAATTGGAAAATACAGGGCATTAAGAAACCTCCAGTTGAATGTATCATGCACCTGCAAGTCCTCCACATCATCTCAAGTGTTTAGATTTAAATATGCAAAATGAAACAACTGACAAACCACATTGTGTTTTCCAATCTACCATTATTTTGTGCATTTCTTTATTTCAACCGTAGGAAGAAATTCAAATACAATTTATAGTGTAAGTAAGAGTTATTATATGTTTTGAAGGTGAAATTCATTACACTATTAGTGTGTACAAATCAAAAGGATTCCAAGACATTCATACTATCAATATAATTGTTGTTGGAGGATACATAAAACTATCCAAAATTTACATGAGGAGTGACCAACCAATTGGGTTCTTACTACGTAAGTAACCAAAACGTTGCCATTGCAGTCATATTGTCTATGTGTGTTGACCTTGATGTTGCACGAAAACGTCAACATGTCTCAATGCCTAATACAAGCATTACATAAGATGCATGGTAGGCGGTCAAACCATTTCGTGAATCACATGAACAATACTCACTGAGGGGTTGTCCCTCACTTCTCAAATCTTGTTCAAAGACATCACTCTCAGCTATGCAGACTGTAACAACACAGTGTATTGAAGTACACCTTCACATTTTATAACAATGCTTACTTGCAGCAAACATTCCATTTCAATATCGTTATACATTTGGAACACAAGATGCACAAAAAAAATTGTAGGATGGAAAACACATAGGGTTATCAACCCCACTAGCATGACAACTGGCCGACAACTTTGAAGCATGCCTTTCTCATTTCCAAAACATGCACTTCTCTCCATCATACATTGATGACGCCTTTCGACATCATGGACCTGAGTGGGTGATATTGTGGAAGAGGTGGTGATGGGTGTTGGAGAGAAGATCTTGTTTTGCGGATATTGCAAAGTAGCTCCAAATATGCCCAGTTGTCCTGAAATGTTGTCATGTCTTTATAGAGGTCTTAACTAACGCTTGTATTGGGCAGTGACAGGTCAACCTTTTCAAACAATGGCAAGGCCAACAATGTGTAATTGCAAGTTGGAAAAGAGTGGGTGTTATTAAACCTGTAAACCAAATACCATTTACAAACCCTTCACAAGTAACATCCCAATTTGTTACTCACCCCTTATTTGAATTTGGATGCTTTTATATATGTTGTCCCATCATCTAGTGTATGTATTTTTGTATTTTATGATGCCTCTAACATGCATTATTCTAGGGAGAATAGTGACGTCCAATTGCAGCCTAACAAAAGCTAATCCCTACAAAATATAGTAAAATCAAGCTATTATCCCTGAAGAAACATGTCTTTCAAATGATAACATAATCAAACATAAATGATATCAAGTTTCTACGATCCATATTGATTATTACTAGTTAATTTTTTGATTCGATTGTGTAAGAATTTTTGCATCATCACTTCATATTAGACTCTGTGATCCAATATCAAGATGAAGAAGAGACCATCAGGGTCACCCCTTATGCTCTCTTCTTCATCCCAATGATGGATCAATTTTTTTTATTTGAAACATTGATGCAAAATTTCTTACATAATCACATGCAGAAATCAACTAGCAATAGTAATCAGACATATCTTATCCCTAAAGAAGGGAAATAATTTATCATGTGTAAGCCATGTTGTAAGGAGATCACCTTCTATGATTGGGGAAAAGCTATTCTCCCTACAAAAATGCATGTCACATGCATCATAACAGTCATCATGTTTTAAAAATCATATTTCGGAATGGACAAAAAGCCCAAAACATGGCATTGAAAATCATTATTTGTAAATAACAAAAATCCCAAATGAGGTCCCATTTTCTCCACCATTTTCCACAATGACATTTTGTAGGTTGGTAGAGAGCAACGTGAAGTGTTAAATTTTGCAATTTCCGAATGAAATAATTGACAAACCATTGTGGAAATATGAGTGAAATAACCGAATAACATTTAGAGAAATCATAAACCATGCAAAATATGTAACAATTTTGTTTCTATATGCCCCAAGAATGTAATGAAGTCCACTTTCGAATTTCACTTTCTTCATCTGATTGGAATAAAATACCTTGATGTAAAAGTTCGGATGAACAAATCACATTAGTGGAAAGAATTGACAGTTAGACATTAACACCGACCTGCCATGGCCTGTCCTGTCACCAAGAAAATGTGTCAGCACCGACGGGTTTTCAAAAGAATATTTCAAAATGGACAAAAACCTCAAAAAACATGGTATTGGAAACCATTATTTACAAATATCAAAACAAGGTGCCAAGAATGTAATGAAAATAGAAAATAGTAGGTATTATGAAACGTGCAAGGTATAGTGTTGTTATAGATTGTTTGCAGTGTTGGAAAACACACTGTCCCATTTTAGTTAGTTTTTTATGAAGAGTTTTATTTCATTACTCTAGGAATGTAATGAATTCCACTTTCAAATTTTTGAACAACTCTTTGGTACAATCCAAAATTCATTTCCTTCCTTTATCTGATTGGAACAAATAAAACACTCACATTATTTGTAGTGTTGGAAAACACACTCTCTTCTCACTTGCATAGGGTTTTACAACACTATATGCATTTCTTATTTCTTAACACCTAGGGTTTTGCAACATGCATTCTTGCTAAACATAAATAATGTCTTCAAAAGCTTTTGTAATAGAGAAAGTTTGAATGTATTCAAAAGCCCTATCAAAATTTATAAGGACTTTTAATTTGAGAAAAAATTGCATTTAAATTTTGTATGACTGAAAAAGAAAGTGCACAAAATAATTGCAATATGGAAAACACAATGTTGGGTTTTAGTTATTTGAATATCCTTGCTTAAATGTAAAGGGTTGTCTTATGGTGGGTTGCTTGCTTCTTAACATGTAGGGAATTGCAACATGGTTTTTTACAAAACAACATGAATGTCTTCAAAATCACACCTTCCATTGTTGTGTTTAAATTTCAAATGATTGAAAAAAAAAGTGCACAAAATAGTTGTATTTTGGAAAATGCGATGTGGGTTTTTAGTTGTTTGAATCTCCTTGTTTACATGTAAGGGGTTGTCTCACAATGGGTTGTTTTCTTCTTAGTACACATATAGTTTTGCAATATGGAATATTACAAAATTGTATAAATTTCTTCAAAATCACACCTTCCATTGTTGTGTTTAAGTTTCAAGTATATAACAAATTGCATGCTTCATAACACACTGCATTTGTCAACCTCCACATCACAACATACCCAAGCCCTTTTGGTTTTAAAAAACATATATGTAGGTGTGCATTACAAATAGCAAGAACACCAATTTCTTGTCATTATTGGAAACAATGAATAAACTCGTTGAAAGTGGTGAACATTGTGTAGTGTATGTTGGAAAACACATTGTGTTTTGAATTATCCTGCCTTTTCTTATACCCAACCTTTGTCTTGAAATGAAAATATACAAACGTATAGATGGTGTTCTATTTTATCAAGTAGCACATCTCTCATTTAAGGGGGGCTATTAACTGTCAACACATAGTGTGCTTCATAGTATGCAGTTCATTTTGTTTTGCAACAATTCATGTTGGAAAACCCTAGGTTTTAAGAAACAAGCAACCCAAATAGTGTTGTAAAACCCTCTACAACACTATTTGATAGTACCCGTCACCGCAATTTGGTCAGTTTTCTCCTCCAACTCCTCCATGTTGATCTAGTGGATATTTTCAGTGAAAATTGAAGTGTCTCATTTCTCTCCAGAATCTGCACCATCAGAAAGATCTCGGCGTCTTGATTCCAACGCAACTCGAACGGAGTAGAAATGAGTCTGTTTGCACAAGTTATGGCCAGTCAAAGGCAGGGTCAAACTGGGATCAGAGGGCATCCAGGGGGCAAAAAAATGATGCTGTCAAAAGTTCTCGAAGTTGGCGTCATTGCAAAGAGCTCGTTGAGACGATTCTGACGGCATTCATTTCATCAAAATTCGACATCGTACGCGAGAGTTATCAGCGGTCAAAGCTTTCAGTTGACTTTTGAGGTGGACTGTACGGATGCTGATGTCAGCATTCCGTACTGTACGGATAGTGAAATGGACCAATCAAAATCTGCCACATGGCATTCATGTCATCATTGTATGGAACTAATCAACCAATGCCACGTGTCATCCGTACACACGTCAGCAGTACCGTCGGCGTCCAGTCAGCGTACGTCAGCCTCCACATCGACATTCATCGTCAGTGCACAATCATAATCCACGTCGGTGTTCTCGGCGAATGAGTACTCACCACGTGGCACCCTCCTGGTGCGGCACTTGGCCTCAGCCATGAGTTCTACGGCGCGGTAGATGGAGTTCGGTGTTTTGTATAATAAAAGACTCTTCCATGGATTCGAAACTGCGACCACTCACCTATGAGATTACCGCCGAGCCGTTGCAGCATACCAGCGCCGCCTATCCGTAGATGGAAACAGTTTTCTTTTATTGACATTCCGTTAGAGTTTGGTGCGAAAAAGCCGATGGCCGGGGCTTGAACCCGGAACCGCCGGGTTGCCAAAAGGTATAACCACCCATAACCCACCAAACAGGTTTAAAATATATATGCCATCAGTTCATTTTACTAAATATTTTGAAAACCGATAGCTATAAAATTAAAACAAACCCCCTAATTTGAAATAAAAACAAACTTCTTCCTCTACGATATAACCTCCTAAAACCAACAAAAGCCCGAAATGAATAAATAAAAGGGATAAAATAAAGATTAGGGGGGTTATTTTAAAGATTTTTATGTAAATAAAGGGAGATTTGAATATTTTTATGTATTTTGGAGAGATAAGGGGAATATTGTAAAATCTTTTGGTTAAGGGCCAAATGGGGTTTTTTTTTGTATAAAAAGGGGTGTGAGGTGAGAGTGGAGATTAAGTTTTTTTTTAGGTGTTGAAGTCTTGAAGCTGAGGTGACACGAAAGAGAGGTCTTATGGAGATTATTTTTGAGCCATTCTTGCACGTCAGAGCATTGTTATGCTGCTGAAGTGCTTGAAGAATGGTTGTGGTGCATTTGTAATTGATTTTTGGAGTTAATCGAATCGGTCTCTCTATTGGAGCGGACCCGGAGACGTAGTCACGTTTGTGACGAACTCCGTAATCAAACGTTGTTTGCACTTCTCTTCTTCTCTCTCACCTTCTCTCTTGTATTCAGTTTCTCTTTTGAAGTTTTAATGCATAAATTTGTTAATGTATGCATGAATTCAAATTTCGTAAGCTTGGAAAAATCATTGTAAAAGTTAAGTATTCAAATTTTGCAAATAGTCTAGATCTTATATAGATCACATGTGCACTGCAACCTTCAACTTTCAACATGCAGACTAGAAACAAAGCATGTATTCACCCTTCTTTCTCCAAGAAAAAGGCACACGTCACTCTCCTCCAATTTTCCCGTGCTAGAAAAAAGTGGATGAAAGTGTAACTTCACGGCCAAGCTAAGAATCTCGTGTTAATTAGCTAGTAGGAGGTGGGAATACCAACCTGACAGTGTTGTTAACTCCTACCTACCATTTCCCAGACATTTGGTCCCATTTGCCAGTTTCGTCACTTTTTGTTTCCATGTATGTTGTTAAGAACCACATGAAAATGATAGATGATAAAAAAAATTTAAATATGGAGAAATATTCAACTCAAGAGACAAAAAAGATGTTTAAATTAGGACAATATCATAGGATGTACTATTGAGATGACATATTTTGACCATTTCGTAGGATAAGAAATACTCACAAAAGCCTCTGCTACTATTCACATTTCTTTTGTTGAACCCAGTTCAAATGAAGAACCTAGTTCAAGTGAAGAAATTTTTGTTACACCTTTTCTAGATACTAACACAATTTTAGGTAAGCACGAATATGCTCCAAACTCAAATCTATACAACAATTTCTTCATTGAATTGGGTTCTTCACTTTGAATGTTGTTTGTAAGTAATTTCACATATGTATGGATGTCCACATATAAAAAAAATTGGTGAAAGATTAAAAATTAGAGAAAAACACTTAAGAATAATGTAACATGATTCACATAAAATTTTGCGATATAATGTACACACATAACAATGTAACATTTATTTTATTTAAATTAAAGTGAAAATTGTTTGCATTCCCCACAATAAGCATCCCATCCATATATAAATCAAAATTTCTAAATGTAAAATAAATTTTGGAAATTTAACTATCCAGTACACTTTCCATTCAAGCTATGGTAGCCAGAATCACCTGTATTTACTATACAAGCTTCACATCTCCTCCAACATCCTTCTCAATCCAACTTGCCTTGTTTTGTTCAATTTTATTTCCTTGCCTATATCAACCACCAGGAAGAAAGACAAGTGTTAGCAATAGATTAAATTGGAAAATTAAATACATTTGGCGATATAAAGAATTCACTTCATTCCAAACTTCATTGATATTGGATTATATGTTGTGCTGACTACAACATGCTAGCTTGTACAATTAAAAAACAAACATATTATCTATACGATGGGAATTTAATTTCTAATTTAACCTATTGCTAACACTAGTAATATATATCAGCAATTATATCTTCCATTTTTCCATTATGTTGGAACTGTTAAGCATTGAACGTTCATTCAAATATATCTCAAACGCATCTCTCCTAGCATATAAAAGAGGTAATCACTTGCATAATCAATAAGGGAAGAGAAGACACACAAGAAAGATACCACACACCACTGTCAAACTTCTGTTTATTTCATTACTTGTATAGATAACTGAAAAAATACAGATTATTGCAAGAAACATTGATTGCAAAGCATAGTGTGCATCAGCTATTCTAGAATAAACATTAAGAAGTCAATGAAAACCTTGGTATCACCTTGATTGAACAAAAAATAGTATGGGATCACATTGGTTAAATATGATAATGCACAAAATAATTACACATTGGATAACACTTTGTGGTTCAATCTCCATGCTCAAACCTTTTCTAATTAATGCAATAACAACCCAATTGGTTTGTGACCTCTCACCTCAATTTTATTACACACCTAGTGTTTTCCAACATGAAATTATATAGACCATATGAACGTAATGAAAAAGATTTATTTAGTACACAATAAGAATGTAATGAAGATCACCTTCAAAATTTATGCAAACCATACTGAATGAGATAGATAAAAGATAATGTATTGAGTGAAGAGATTCTCCCTACTATTCAAAAGTTGAGGAAGGTGCATGTGCAATATGCACAATCAGAATATGGCAATGTAGAACTCGACCAATAGGTAGTACATAGTATGTAATTGAAAAGTAATCTACTCTAAAAAAACTTGAAAATAAGCAAACCAAAGTGAATGAGATAGATAATGTATTTACTAAAGAGATTGTTCCTCCTCTTCAAAAGTTGATGAATGAGCATGTGCACTATGTGAAATTGGAAAATGGAAACACAAAACTAGAGGCATCAAGTACTCGAATGCATGGAATGAAAAAAAAAAATTCTCTAAAAACACTTGAAAAGAAGCAGGTCGATTGAGTGAGCTATGTAATGTACTAACTAAAAAGATCCTCCATGCTCTTGAGAATTCGACTAAGGTGCATGCGCAGTATAAGAAAAGGGAAGCTGGCAATGCACAAGTGGACAAACTAAAGAGGTTTTGTATTGCATGACAAATTATGCATGCAAAGAAATTCAAAGATGTTGCTATGGATGGAGTTGAAAAAGTAAATTCTATCATGAATAACTTCTACAACATGGAGGCACACGAGCGTGGGCATGGCAGGAAAAGATGGATTTTGAAAATTCAAGCAATGGAAATGGAGGCGGAGCAAGATCAGAGAAATCTCAGGCGAATCAGGAGTTGATTTTGAGTAAGAAACAAGGTGAGGATGATCAGGATGAGGTGGACTCCAAAAATAAAATCCAGGTGGAACCGGGTGGAAGGGATATTCCGATGGTTTTTCCTGCGATTTCCCCTACCGGTCAAAAAAATGAAAAAGCTAAAGAGGTGATGGGGCCTACTGGTGGCACTGGAGGTAATCACAAACCTTGGAATTCTCCGTTTGGGGTAAAACCTAATGGAAAATATTCTTTCCCTTTGGTGCAAAATATCTTGTCCCTAGAAAAAGGTAAGTTTGCAATTTTTGTGCCAGGTTTTTTAATTGATCACAATATTGCTTTAATGGAAAGAACCCTGGTTGGGAAGTTTATGGGCCCTACACCAAACATTGAATTTGTCAGGGAGTTCGTTAAAAATAAATGGAGAATGAATGGAAAAGTTTCAGTTGTTGCTCTTCCAAAGGGTTTTTTTGCATTTGAATTCACTTGCAAAGAAGACATCTTGGTTGTTAGAAGTGGGGGTCCTTGGGTTATAGGGAAATCTTCCCTGGCTCTAAAGAAGTGGTCCTCTAATTTGGACCTTTCAGACTCCATTTTTGAGAATGTCCCAGTATGGGTCAGCCTTCCAGGCCTCCCCTTGGAATATTGGAATGAGGACATTTTTTATGGTATTGCAATCTCCTTTGGTGAGCTCCTTTCTATTGATTCAATGAAAGATGCTAGAAAGAGATTGGTATTTGCTAGAATATGTGTAGGGGTCTCTCAGAATGCTGACCTTCCCTCATCGATTGAGATCCAGTCAAAATTGGGTTCCTGGTTGCAAGATATAGAGTTTGAAACCATCTTGTTTGCTTGTTTCAAATGTAGAAAATCTGGGCACTGGGCTAAGAAATTCCCCTTAAATGCTACCAAAGAGAAAGAGAAACCAGCTAGTTCCTTGAAATCGGTACGGTGAAAGAAATCAGGAGGAGATAGCCTTGAAAATAAAGAGTCTAATGGTTAGAGTACCTCTAATAAGGCTGAAGAAGTCATGGAAAGCAATGGAGAGGCTCTGTCGAAACCCCAACATATGGATCTTGAGAAGACCTTACCTATTAAGGAAAATGAATCCAATAAGGATCAGTTGGAGGGGGAAGAAAATATGAACCAAGATGCTAATCCCTTTTCCCATGAACTAATCCCAACAGTGAAAAATGATGAGATCCCGAGCTTGGAGGATATTCCTATTTTGGGGCTATACTTAGAGATGAACATCCCTCTCCTTCTCCATTCCTCTATTGGTCTTTCTCCTCTAGGAGTAGAGTACTTTACGGATCCTAACTCCTTTGATGTGGTTAAATATTCCCTCGAAAACTTGGACCATTCAACTGAAACTTCTAGCAACTTCTCATCTTCTCATTCGAATGGTATCATGGAAACATTACCCTGGGAACAAAGGCTCTTAACTGACAAGGAATGAGAATCTAGTAAAGAAATAGATAGCCAAGAAGAGACTGATAAAGAAGAGTTCTTATCAAAGAAAAATAAAAATAAAAACAAACAATGGAAGACTCTAAGTGGTATTTCTACCAGATCAAAAGCGAAGGAAAAATGTGGAGCATCAAAGAACTCTCGAGGGAAAAAATCTATTAAATGGACAAGAGAGCATAACAGTTTTCAGGATATTACGGATGGGTCTCAGAAAACCATCCTGTAATGCCTCAAATCCCCTGGTAATTCATGAAGATTATGTCTTGGAATATAAGGGGACTCAATAGCCCCCACAAGCAGGATGTGCTTTGCAATTTTTTTAGAGACCACAAGCCTGATATTCTTCTTATTCAGGAGACAAAAATTTCTAAGGAAATTTTTGAAAAGGTGAAACTTTTTCAGTACTGTAGTACTCATGGTAAAAATTCAAATGACGCTTCTGGAGGTATTTCTACCTTATGGAATAATTACATAATCAAAGGGGTTCCGATTTTGGAAGGCACGAACCATATTGCTACTAGATTCACACATATCAGGGATAGTTTCAGTTGGATCCAACTGAATATCTATGCCCCTAATGGAAAAGGACTAAGAAAATCCTTTTGGATGGAGATGGCTGCATGTAGGAGGATTTTTGATAGAGAGCCTTGGATTGTTATGGGTGACTTCAATACTCCCTTCATGAATGGAGAAAAATTTAGAGGTTCCTAGATCAATATAGAGAGCAAAGAGGATCTTTAGAGCTTCATTGATAACTAGGTGCTGATTGATCTGGATTTACATGGAGCTTCCTATACTTGGTTGAATCACAAAAAGGGGATGGAGCTTATACAGGTTAGATTAGATAGATCCTTAGTTTCCAATCACTGGTTTTTTGAGTATTACTGTTCTCTTAAAGCTCTCTCTAGGATTGGTTCTGATCATTTCCTTATTAGTTTTGTTGCAGATCCTATAGAAAAGAAGAAAAATATCCCTTTCAGAGTGGAAAAAATGTGGCTCTATCATCCTGATTTTAAAGAGGAAATTAGGAAATGGTGGAATATAAGTATTTCTGGTACTGCTATGTTTAGAATAGCTAAAAAAATAAGGGAAGTGAAATGTAACTTGAAAAAATGGAAAATAGAGTCCTTTGGGAATATCTTCAAGATCAAATCTAACCTTCAGATGGAACTTGGGGAGATTCAATATAAAATCCAGAAGGAGGGATATTTGAATGACACAAAGGAAAAAGAGAATGAGCTACTTATTAAAATGCATGACATTATTGGAAAGGAGGAGGAGTTCTGGAGGCAAAGATCTAGAGCTTTATGGTTATCTGCTGGTGACAAAAATACTAGGTATTTTTATCTATCAGCCTCAAAACATAGAGCTATCAACAAAATTTCTCAAATTGAAGTGGATGGTACTAAGTATGAGGAGGAGGATATTATAAAGCATGTTGTCTTATTTTTTAAAAACCTTCTTTCTAAGAATGACGAAATCAACCAAAATGATCAGGACCATTTAATAGATGTTATACCGAAAGTGATCAACTAGGAAAATAACTCAATGTTGTCTACTATCCCTACCAATGTGGAAGTAAAGCGGGTTGTTTTCTCCTTTGATGGGAGCAAAGCTCCAGGTCCAGATGGTTTCCCTTTGTTTTTCTTCCAATGGTTCTGGGAGACTATAGGAGATGATGTGGTGAATGTTGTAAAATAATTTTTTGGATCCAAAAGTCTCCTAAAAGAATTGAATGCCACCTTCCTGGTTCTAATCCCTAAGAAGCCTAGAGCGATAAACTTTGAGGCCTTCAGACCCATAAGCCTCTGTAATTTGATCTATAAAATCATATCTAAGGTTTTGACTTCCAGACTCTTAATTCTTTTTACTTCTTTGATCTCACCTCAACAGAATGGCTTAGTTCCTGGTAGAAAAATCCTTGACTCTATTGTTATTGTGCATGAGAACATCCATTCTTTGGTGGAATCCAAGACTGAAGGTTTTTTGTTAAAGTTGGACATATCTAAAGCCTATGACAGAGTTGATTGGACTTTCTTATTTAAGATTTTGAAGGCTTTTGGATTTTGTAATAGGGTTCTTCAAATGGTGGAACAGCTTGTGTCTACTGCTTCTATTTCTATAATGGTTAATGGATCCCCTACTAATTTCTTCCAAAGCACTAGAGGTCTAAGATAGGGTGATCCTATTTCTCCTATTTTATTCACTATCATGGTTGAGAGTCTTGGAAGAAACCTAAAAAAGCTGATTGACAACAAATCCCTTCGTGGTCTCAACCCTACCTCAAGCAACATGGTTTGTTGTCATCAACAATTTGTTGATGATACTATGTTGTTGGAAAAAGCCTCAGTCTCGGAAGGTAAAATTTTGAAATCTTTGCTCGATAAATATGGGAGAGCGTCTGGACAACTAATTAATAATAAAAAAAGTTCTATGTTCTTCACCACCCCGACTCACAAACAGACCAAAATTGCTAGAATCCTTGGTTGTAGGGTGGATTCCTTTCCTGCCACCTATCTTGGCTTACCCTTGAGCCTTAAACCTCCTGAATCCTTTTGGGTTTTGTTGGTTGAGAGGTTTAGCAAAAAGCTTGCTACCTAGAAAGGAGCTCTACTAAGTCAAGTGGGAAAACTTCAACTCCTCAAAGCTTCCCTGCAGAATTTACTGATCTATGCTCTGAGCCTCTTCAAGATTCCAGCTAAGTTTGCGGATTCCATAGAAAAGATTCAAAAAAGATTCCTTTGGTCGATAGTCAACGAAAATAAAAGAATTCCTTTAATTGGATGGGATCTAGTGTGTAGACCAAAAAATACTAAAGGATTAGGTCTTCGAAGAATCAGAATGGTTAACAAGATCCTTCTAGCAAAAAAAATATGGAGAATTTTCTCATGTTTAGGTGAATGGACTGATATCCTTGCTAGTAAATATCTAGAGAACAATTGTTCTCTTATTATTCTAAATGATTCCCATCATCTCCCTAGAGGTTCAACTTGTTGGAATAATCTGATCACTGGGAAAAATATTGTGGACTCAGGAACTGGTTGGCAAGTCAGAAGTGGAAACCAAACTAGATTTTGGGAGGATAGATGGTTGTTCAAGGAGCCCCTTATAAAAATTGATTCATTTAGTAGGTTGGCTGAGAATTGCAAAGCTCATTTAAGATCTTATGTGAAAGACTATAGAGTGAACAAAAAATGGGTGGATCTGTGTCTTATCAGTCAGGCTCTTGCTCCTATTCAGTCATCCTTATTGGTTGTTAAACTCTACTCTGATCAGTTGGATGATTGTCTTGTCTGGATCGATGAACCCTCAGGAAACTATTTTGTTTCTTCTACCTTTGCCAGGATTACTTCTTGCCAGGGCTCTCCTCCCTTTTGGTCGAAAGCTTGGTTTAAACATTTGGTCCCTAAAATCAACATTTTTTTCTGGATCCTTCTCCAAAATAAGGTTCTTACGATTGATAACTTGTGTAAACATGGCTTTCAAATACCTAATAGATGTTTTCTTTGTAAAAGGGAAGCAGAGTTAGTGCGTCATATGTTCCTTCATTGTCCTTTTGCTGCCTCAATTTGGGAAAAAATTATCAGCTTTTGGCATCTCTCTTGGTTTTTTCCTTCATCTGTTGAAGACTTCTTCAGGTCCAATGGAAAGCTCTGACTCATAATCCTGTTCTCAAGTTTTTATGGGACTTCTCTTTCCCTCATGTTGCTTGGGGTCTTTGGAAAGAACACGACAATAGAATTTACAGAGATAAAGAAGCTCTGGTGGATATTGTTTTTGATAAAATGATCAGATTCTTGAAAGAGAATGTCAATGCTATCCCCCAGAAGGTTAGTAACTTTGAGAAAGTTGTTCAATCATCTTATGATTTTATAGTTGCCAAGGAATGGAATATAAGTCTTGATTTGTCCTGCAGTCCTTAAAAAGCCAAGGATAGAGAGGATGTTCGCTGGTCTTTTCCGCCTAATGGATGGGTCAAAGCTAACTTTGATGGTGTGGCTAAAGGTAATTCGGGGGTAGTGGGCTATGGTGGAGTCATAAGTGATTCCTTTGGTAACTTTCTTGGTGCTACGACCACTCCTCTTGGGTCCCAAACCAATCACTTAGCTGAGGCTGCTAGCGCTTTTCACATTATAAATTTAGCCCATAGTCTTAACTTTAAAAATATTTGGCTTGAAGGTGATTCCAAAAATATTATTGACTGTCTTCGTGGAAAGTCCCCCCCTCATGGACTATTAAATATTGGATTGATGACGCGACCTCGACACTTGCTAAGTTTGACAAAATTAAAATTTCACATGCTTATAGAGAAGCTAATGCCATGGTGGATTTTTTTGCTAATGAAGGGGTTAGGAGTAATGATCAGAGCACTTGGTTAAATTTTAATGATCTAAGTGTTAATGTTCGTGCTTTATTGAATTATGATAAATCACATGGACAAGAGGCATGTCATCTCTTTAATGAGGACATGATGGAGTTATCCCATCACAATCATTAGATTTTATGGGATCGAGCTTTGCTTAGTTTGCAAGGTGTATTGGCACACTTTGTGGGTTCTTAGATTTATCGGGACCAGTTCTAGTAAAGATCTCATGTCTGTTTGCCCCATTGTGTTTGCTAAGATGGGTGGAGACAGGAAAAGAATTGAGCCGGGTAGCTATGAGATGCACACAAGAAATTTTAAGGCTTGGAATAAAGTTAAAAGCAGGGGGTTACTTCTGTTCCTAGAGAAGCTCCATGGTTCCAGTCAAGAGGCTACGGATCTTTTTGAGAAAAATTTGGATAATGGGAATCTTACCCTTTTTGGTAGGAAAGTTGAGCTCAATGAAAACCTGATAGCTGAAGTGACGGGTATGTTGACTGATGGGAAAAAAAAATTTAGGGATAGGGTTTTTTCAGATGATGTCGTCATCAGATTTCCTAAAAAAGAGAAAGAAAGATTGAAATTGGTAAAAATTGTTAATAGCTTCTTTGATGTCGATACCATAAAAGCCCTGTGGAGAAAGGTCCTTCATGTCATCATGGAGTACATAACTGTGGATGGTTGTTTCACGAGGGTCTACGGTTATCACTTTGCCCTACTCAACTATTTACGCTACAAGGTAAGGGTTTCTTTCCCCTACTATCTTTTCTGCTCTTTGAGGAAAAGTTTGGATGACCACAAGAAAAACCCTAGAAGATTCCCTATTTTGCATACTGGTCTAATTAGATTAATTGTGGAGCATTACGAAAAATTTCCCATCCTTGCTAATCTTGAAGCCTCACCTGACTCTGAGGAAGACGATACTAAACCCAGCTGCTCGGGGTTTTTACCCAATTTAAGTCTGGCTAGAACTGTCCTTTGCCCGCCTGCTGTCCATTTAGGCAAGAAAAACCCTAACCCTCTTACTCTTAAAGGTTGTGCTATGTCAGAGCTAGGAAGCCCTTCCCTTTATACTATTTTTGTTGATAAGAATCCCAAGGCAAAAAACCTTGTTTTGTACTCCAAAGATTCCCCTAACTCTGAGGCGTCTAGTGCTAATAATATTGAGCCCTTTGCTGACCCGTCGGTGGATAGAATTACTAGAATTGGGTCCCATGTTTCTCCTGTCCCTGATAATAATTGTCTCAACACTGATAGGGATCCCTCTGTGGATGTTTTGAATTTAGCTAGAAATAATGTTGATACCCATTTCAAACATTCGAAATGGACTTTCAATGAAATCAATGAGCTAAAGATAAAAAACTGGGCCTTGCAAAGTAAGTTGGAAGAGTTGGGAGCCAAGGTAGCGGTGATTGAGAAAATTGAGGTGAAACGAAGAGAGTATGGTCTCAGCAATGACACTTAGAACCAAGCTGGAAAGAATAGAAATATTGAAATTGAGATGGAAAAAATAAAAAATACTATCAAAATTATTAGTGAGCAAAACAACTGTATGGCTAGAAACAATGCCATTATCATCAATTCCATGACCGAGAAATTGGACAAAGCTCAACAGGGGTCTCTGGTGGTTGATCTGGAGGAAACCAATGAAAGAAACCAAGAGGAGGATGTTGGCATCTCTAAGAGAACTAGGGCCAATTTGAAGAGGAAGGCTCCCCTCACTCCGCAAATGATTCAAATTTTTAAGAAGGGAGTTCATGAGATGAGGAATTTGGAGGTAGAGACAAAGTATGTCCTGAAGACTCTGGGTTAGTTGCGGCCGGTTTTTTTTTGGTCTTTCTACTGGCTTTTTTTGTTTGACCTTCCTGGTCTTTGGCGGGTGGCTGCTGCTTGTTCTGGTTTTTACCTTTAGTGTAGCTGGTTTTTTTTTGTTGGACTTTTCTTCCCTTTCCTTTATGTTGTAAACTTTATGGTTTCGGGTCCCTGTAAAAACCCGTTTTACCCTTTATAAAAAATTCTACAACACAATATATTTTTCACTATGAACTGTAATAAATATTTTATTTATTAGTTCTAAAGCTTCATAAGTGTTACTTGCCAGAGTAATAACTTGTAATTTTCCTATGACACATTGCATGAAACTGTCTTGTCCATCAAAAAAATTTCTCAAACTTCCTTAACTTATTATCCTTTTCAAAAACAATACATAGGAATTTGAATATTCCTTCTCTTCAAGCAACTTTTAATGAATTCCACTCAATTATGAACGCACCTTGGATAAATTCACTTTTCTAATTTTGATTCAATGAGATATAATAGGAGTTAGCTAATTATGGTCAACATTGATTGGAAGTGCATTAAAAGTTGTGCTTGAAGAGGAAGATTATTGAAATTACTTTTCTAATCTCTAAAAAGGACAATAATATAAGGGAAGTTCTTGAAAAATATTTTATGGACAAGACAACTTGTATGCTCTGTGTCCCAAGAAAATTACAAGTTATTAGTTTCATAGAATTACATGTAGACATCATGAGTGTAATGAAAACCTTTACTTTTGTAGTTAGTAATAATGTAGTGAAGTCCATTGATCTTCACAAGTTAAAGCAACTCTTACTTACAATAAAATTTGGATTTGAATTTCCTCATATGATTTGAAGAATAAGTGAAGAAAATAATTTAGAAAAAAAAATATGCTTGCACTAAAGTAGCTGACATGGGACACTGTATTTTCCAACAATGCATACTATATATATATATATATATATATATATATATATATATATATATATATATCTTGCAGAAAAAAAAATGCTCAGACAAAACTAACTCACACATGAAAATTAGTTTTCTAAATAATAATTCTGACACAAGAGAGTGAGTTTTCTAAATAGATTTTTTTTATCTCCAAAATACTCAAACAAATCTTTTCATAACGAACTAACTAACATGCGACAGTGTGTTTTCCAACACTCCAAATAATGCGAGCATTTTATTTGTTCCAATCAAATGA
>VDFB02035399.1:0-11472 GCA_007258455.2 Sequoia sempervirens
ATTAGTGGGTTTTTGTTTGCAGATTTGGATGCTAGAACAAGTGCTCACACTGATCTCATATTAGAGTTTGTGTTGGTTTGTTCGAAGATGCCCTCCTCTATCTATCTCTGCAATCTTAAGATGTTTAGATTGAATGCTAAAAATCGCACAACAGTCTCCATTTTGGGTTCGATACACAAGAATGGCTTCCTATACTCATACATCATTATTTTTTTATTGCTTCAAGTCAGCCATGGTATCCTATTGTGCAGAAATGTGCTTGGAAGGTTTGGATGAGAGTCCCCTAAAACCTACAATTGTCCTTAGCAAGCATGATGAAGAGCCCCTTTGGGTTTGAAATCCTATCTATTGCATTAATGGCAATCGTTGGCTCCCTTGTAGTGTGCCCTACTAGATGTCCACGCAATTTAGTTTTAATTATGTTGAGATTAATTCCAATAGAAAGTGGAAGCCCATGGGGAGTTGCATCAGTCTTATGTCCATTAATGGTATTCTTAATATGCAGAGTGGTAGGTAGAGATGAGTGCTAAAAATGGCAAGAAAACTTATGTTTGAAAGTTGAGGTTAGCAACGAGAGATGGTTGTTGGAAAAACTCTAAAGTTTTGATATGGGGAAAATTTGAAGAGCAAGATAGTTGAAGGCATGGAAGTAAAGGGAATTCTAACATCCTAATGGGGATAGAGAGAAAAGTGGAATTGAGAAGGGAAGCATGCTAGAATGGGTCACTTTGCCACTTCAACCACTTCCAAAAGCTCATGAGCTTTCCTATGCCTTCACACTCAAAATTCATGCTTGACTTAGGCTAACACTTGGGAGATGAAGGAGAAGGATCACATGTAAAATAGGACCATAGAAAGTGTGAGAATCAAGAATTGGGAATTTCAGTCTATTGCATGAGTCACCTAAAAAAGAGACATGGCATAGACTACCCTAAGAGCCTAAAAGGGTCATGGTGGCCCAAGAAGAAGAAGACGAAGAACCCATAACAAATGAAGCTGATGCATAGATAGGAGAGAAGTTGCTAAGGAGAACCTTAATATTTGAAGACAAAGAACCCTTAAAGTTGATTGGAAGAGGAAAAGTGGGTTTCAAACAAAGTGTGCACGAGGACTAGAGATGGAGGATCTACTAATAATCTAGCAAGTACTAAAATGGTGTGAAAATTTTGGCTTGCTTGCAATTCAAAATTAAATCCTTATAAGATTTCTTGGTTGAACAAGGATCTAATGGGCTTATAAATCAATCTTGTCTTGTGGACTTAAAAAATGGCCCTTAGGAAGACAAGGTGTTATATGATGTAGTGCCAATCGATGCTTGTCATTTACTGTTAGATAGATCTTGACAATATGACAAGAATGTAGTTCACTATGGTAGAGAAAACACTTGTGAGATATAGCATGAGGAAAAAATCCATATCTTGAAGCCTTTTAAAAGAGAAGAATCAACCAAAATAGCAGCTCTATCCTTTTTTATAATGGTTTGGAAAGAACTTTTTATAGAGTCAAATGGTGAGATTTGCTATCTGATACACCCCGAAGAACAATCCCATTAAAGGTGCTAAATTGTTACAACAATATTCAGATTTGACACCATTTGACCTACCAGCTGTTTTGCCTCCTTCAAGATGCATTACTCATCCAATTGATCTAATTCTAGGTGCCAAACTTCCAAATCAGGCTACTTATAGGTTCACTCCTCTAGAAAATGAGGAACTGAGGAGACAAATTAAATTATTGGAAAAGAAATTTGGTAGGGAAAGTATGAGCCTATGTCAAACCTACTCTATTCTCTCCCAAGAAAGGAGGGAAATGGAGATTATATATAAATTCTAGACCCATTAGTAAAATCACTATGAAATATTGATATCCACTACCAAGAATGGATGACTTGCAGGATTGCTTACAAGGTGCCAAGATCTTCTCCTAGATTTACGTCAAAAGTGGAGACCATTAGACTCAAGTTCATGAAGGTGATGAGTCGAAGACTACCTTCAAATCCAAGGATGGTTTATTTGAGTGGTGATGCCATTTGATTTGTCCAATGCTCCAACTACCTTCATGTGAACAATGAATTAGACATTTAAATTGCACATTTAAAAATTTATCATTGTTTATCTTGATGATATCTTGACTTTTAGTATAAAATATGAAGGAGCATGTAGAACATTTGAGAGTGGTATTTGACATACTTAGAGTAGAAAGGTTGTTTATCATTCCTAAAGAGAGTGAATTTTGCAAGGATAGTTTGGTATTCTTGAGTAGTGTTATTTCAGCAAATGGATTTAGCATGGATCCAAAAAAAGTTAAGGCGATTCTTAAATGGCCTACTCCTCAAAGTGTCAAAAAAGGTGAAAAGCTCCCATGGGTGTTCTATCCCGAGGATTTTCCTTACTGCTCTTATTAGTCTCAATAGGATGTTTTTAAAATTTAGATCTGCACACTACACTAATAGTGATATAACAACAAATTGACAGTTCACTTCAACTTTCACAATCAAGATAGTTAGAAACTATAGCTCAAAGATACCACACTCAACTGGGAAATAATCAATAGATAACAGTTTCAAATCTGATTCTTAAACAATAAAGTAGGGTCTGAAATGAGTACATGGAATTAAATGCTGATGATGATATTACAATGATGGGGTATATCCAATGACCTAATCTACATTAATCCCTTAGATTTTGAGCTAGACTCACTTGTTGGAGGATGTTTGGACACACAGGGATGTTGTCACCCAATGAGATCTAGATTTTCCTTCATCAACACACTTTACAGTGAGAAATTGAGGCATGAAACCCTCAATTGTTGCCAACCAAATTGCAGATATCTTGTGCAAGGAATGAACTCTCTACCATTGCACCTCCTAGGGTAATCTTAGCTGTGATTCCCCTTCCAGTCTTGTGTTTATACCTAAAATTTGTGTGCATACCCAATATGACTCTATAGATGTTCTAATCAAGTGTTGTTTGCCACTATATGAAAGTTTACTGCATGACCAGGGCTTCCAAACTTGTGACATCCTAAGATAGGGGAGCTTGCATGTCATGCCTTCCTCGAATATAGTTCAAACTAATGAATCAGTGGTTAGGTTGCCCAAGGGTTCCAACACAATCCAACAATAGGTATTGTTGTAGCAATTAGACAATGATGCCGCCCTACAAGATCTAATTGTTGTATCCAATAGCTTCTCATCCCTAAGTAAAATCTACTCACAAACACCAACCCTACTGAACACCTACAATCTGGGACATGATGACACCTTGGTGAAGGGAAAATGTGATGATCAGGATTTGAAACTACCTTCCCCTAATTCTCTAGATGCAAAGTTTCATTGTAGTCGCTCCAGTCCTACATATGATATAGGATGAATAGATTATTAAGTTGCAGAATGCAAAATGATATTAAGGGATGGTTAGGTTTTTTGTCCAACCTCCTTACACCCCAGGGTTTTCATCCTATAGGTGCTACCAACTATAAAATTTGTTCAAACCTCTTCATGCCCACCAAAAGACCTCCAAATGTCTGTAAATAGGTGCTTCTAGGATAGGGCACATGGGCCCAACAAAGCCGCCTAAATTTGAAATTTAAAATTTTGATTTTAATATATTTATTTTATATTTTAATATGTATTAATTAATATATATACATAGTGAGCGATTAAAAACCCTTTAATAAATAATGCACTAGGGTTGGCCTTATGAGGTATGAGACATGACAATGGGTTGGTGAACTTTTATAAGAGATTCATTAGGAATCTCAGTGGTATAAGTGGACCCTTGATTTATTGCACAAGAGGGAAAGCTTTTACTTGGACAAAGGCAACTGATGTGAGTTTTGAAAAGCTCAAAAGAAAAGTTATAGAAGCTCCAATTCTTGCTATACCAAACTTTGAGAAACTTTTTACAATTAAGTGTGATGCTTCAAGGGTAGCTATTAAAGGAGTATTAGGCCAAGAAGGTAAACCTATGGCCTTTTTCAGAGATAAGTCAAATGAAACTAAGAAGAAGTATACCACTTAAGATAAGGAATTCTATGTTGTTGTGATACAAGCCTTAAAATATTGGAGGCATTATCTTCTATATAGGGAATTCTTTTTCATGATTAACACTCAAGCCTTGAAGTACCTAAGTTTCTAGGGTAAGCTGTCCCACAAACATGCCAAATTGGCTTTAATTTTGTAGGCATATAGAATTTTTGTGTAGCATAGGAGTAATAAAACCAATGTAGTGGCTGGTGCCTTAAGTAGACAGCATCATTTGTTGGTTCTAATGAGTAATAAGTTGATTGGATTTGAAGAAACAAAAGGTGAATATGCAAATGATTCATTGTTTAGCAATAGTTATGCAATTCTAATTGGTCAAGATCATGTAGGTATGCATTCATTTGAAGACTTTTTATTAGTACATGGCTTCTTGTTTAAGGGATCTCAACTTTGCATTCCCCTTAGATTGAGCAGAGAAAATATTATGAGAGAGATGCACTCAAATGTGTTGGGCAGACAATTTGGAAGATACAAGACTTTTGGATTAGTGAGTGAAAAATTCTTTTGGCATAATATGAGAAGAGATGTGAATAGGTTTTTTTGTTACTTGTAGGGTGTGCCAAACAGCAACAGGAGGACAACAAAATAGAAGCCCATATATGGCCTTACCTGTGCCAAAGGAACCATGGACTGATATTTCCATGGATTTTGCCTTGGGCCTGCCACAAACCCAAAGAGGTCATGATTCAGTGTTTGTAATGGTGGACAAAATTTCTAAAATGGCTCATTTCATACCCCATAAGAAGATGAATGATGCAAGTCAAGTGGCACATTTGTCCTTGAGGGAAGTACTGCAATTACATGGTATTCCAGAAATCACCAGTGACAAGGACACCAAATTCTTAAGTCGCTTTTGGAGAGTCTTGGGGAAAAAGTTGGACAGCAGGCTGCAGTTCAGTTCAATGTATCACTCCCAAACCAAGGTGGTGAATTTAAGCAATCTATCGCAGTGCCCCGTGGGTAACAATCCTCAACAAGGGATTTGGCAATACCCCAAACTGAATTTGCCTGTAATTCTGGTACAAATAGGACTAGAAGTAAGTCTGCATTTCAAAATTGTGTATAGTTCAAATCCTAAAGGAGTTGTCTGCTTTTCAAATTGTGTATGGTTCAAATCCTAAAGGAGTTGTAGAATTAGTTCATTTTCCCAGAAACCCACATATCAGCCAAGATGCTACAGATTTTGTAGAGAATATTTGAGAGGCACATCAATAGGTTAGACAGTTATTGTAATCAATGAATGGACAATATAAGAAAAATGCTGACTTGCATAGGATTAAAAAAGTCTTCAATAGGGGAAAGAGTCATGGTACATTTGTACAAGGAGAGGTATCCCCAAAGTGCCTTCAACAAGTTAAAGCCCAAGAAAATCAGCCCTTACAAATTAAAGATATCAAGTTTCCACAATCCATATCGTAAAGTTGCATTGCTTCTGGTTTCGATTATATCAAATTTTTTAACATCAACAATTCGGATCACACTCTGTGATCCATCATCAGGATGAAAGAGAGCAAGAGGAGAAAACCAGAAGCAATACAACTTTACAGAGTCGATCACAAAGTGGATCAATGTTTTTCCTCTTGCTCTCTTTCATCCTGATGATGGATCACAGAGTGGATGAAAGAGAGCAAGAGGAGAAAAACCAGAAACAATACAACTTTACAGAGTGGATCAACGCTTCTCCTCTTGCTCTCTTTCATCAGGATGAAAGAGAGCAAGAGGAGAAAAACCAGAAGCAATACAACTTTACAGAGTGGATCAACGTTTCTCCTCTTGCTCTCTTTCATCCTGATGATGGATCACAGAGTGTGATCCAAAATGTTGATGCTAAAATGCTTGACACAATCAAAAACAGAAGCAATACAACTTTACAGCCCTTACAAAATTATGAAGAAGATAAATGAGAATGCTTACCTGACTGATCTGCCTGGGACTTGGATAGCAGTCCTGTTTTAGTGTCACTTACCTTCATTCACGCTTAACTGAGACAAATGATGATCAGATGAATAATTAGCAGAAGGAGAAGGAAAACAACAACGGGACCAAGCACTTGCCAGAGAAGAAAAGAGAGCAAGTTGAACAAGTGTTAGCTACCAAATTAGCTGCTACACAGTCCGAGACACATAAACTGTATTTTGTTAAGCAGGAAGGGCTGCCAACTTCCTACAATACTTGGATCACAGAGGCTGACTTTCTTAAGTAAAGCCAAACAACTCCACCCTATGACCTTGAACCAGGAGGTTCAGAATTTCTAAGAGAAGGGGAGGAGGATGAAGAACGTCTTCATTAAAGACTTCTTCCATGCTCCATTGGTTTAATTTTCTGCTCAGTATTTTTATAATTTAGTTTTACTAAAAATAGTAGTTCGTTCAACTGCTCTGAAGTTAGTTTAGGCTTAAGATTCTGTGTTGCTGTAGGTGATAGGGAGTTCGATGTCATTTGGTGGTTAATTAGAGATAGTTTTTAGAGGAAAAATGAAGATCTGAGATCTATTCCAGGCAGAGGCTAAATGGAAGAAGGAAAACGATGTATGCTTTTTCTGACCGTGTTAATGATATTTTATCATTGTGTTTAAGTTGTCTTATCCGACTGCTCAGAAACTAACAAAAGATCTTGCTGCAGCTTCCTGGACGTTTATATGGATGCGAATATTCCTCTTTGTTTTTCAGTCTATTTTGAAACTGTTCATTTTGGGTATTTTCTAGAGTTTTAACCTGCAGGATAAGAGGAACTAATCTGCACCAATTGAAATTGTCTGCATCATTAAGAAGCATATATTCCAAATCAGACAATTGAGAGAAATTGAATGGTGAGGAAAACCAAAGCAAGTTTCACAAATCTAGGACTATAAATTGAGATTTGCTGAAAACAATTAGTGTCTATTCAGGAACATTACTCTCACCATACGGTTGAAAACCTGTCCAGGAAACCAAAAGTCACCACATTCCAATTGCCAATACAAATTTACAAAGACTTCATTGGGTCTAATCACTGGCACAGCTGTAATCAACTTGCTTTCCAAAATCCTCGAATTTCTCTGAAGAAGCAAGCGTCTCCAAAGAGCAAATGCATTCATACCAGCAATTTTCCCCCAACGTTCATTATACAGAGGCTCCCATATTTCATCACTTCGGCACTTTTTTCTGAGATCTTTGGATGTTTGTGCTAATTGGCATAGATGATATGGGGAAAGCCGCCTTAGAACGCTTTCAAGCACAAACTCAGGGAGGTCAAGCAATGGGAAAGTTGAATTATCTGAGTTATCCTTTGCACTCTTGGCCTGCTTTGATTTACTTCTCAGCAACATTTTTTCCACTGCCCTGATCCAAATTTTCCAGAAATACATTGAGAATATTTCTTAGAAGCGCATATATAGAGAACTAAAGCCAATAAGGACACCAACTAAAAAAGAAACAGAGACAATCTCCCTCTTTTTCATCAATGCATATTAATGAGACAAAATACTCACAGTGCAACAAATTTGGCAGCATTGACAAATCTAATCACACAAACAGTCAGCTCACATCTGTACTAGTACAAAGTAGCCTATACAAAAGTTCACACCCTCATAAAAGTTTCATATTTAAATATCTTTGAAATTTATAGTTGTTCACCAGCTTCGTCCCATTTCTTTTAATCTATGTGTGGGTTTTGTGATGTGAATTTATTTTTCTTCAATAGTTGAGATTGATTTAATATTAATATTAAGGTTCAAATAAAACTTAGCTCTTGAACATGTCAAGGACACAACTTCAGGAATAATGTGTAAGCTTTGAAAGCAATTTAATGCATATTTATTGATATCATTTGGAGAGACCATTTCCTGTTAGTGCATTTTTTTGCTTTAAATTCCTGATAAATTTGATCAAACACTTAAATAAAACCCCCTGGGACCACATCTGTATGGTATGATTACAAAAAAATTACAAAGACTGCCAAATTAACTGAAATTTTGACCATTCTTGGCATTTTCAAAAAACACTTGAAAACAATCATACACTTTGGGTAGAACACCTAAAATACTCTTAATGGATAGTTATTTTCAATCGTTCAAAGAAAATGATAAAATTGTTCTGAATACTTATGCTCTAATACATTTTATTGAAACTTTTAGGATTTCATGTACAAGGTTTCTAAAAAATAACTGACCTTTAGTATAGATTCAACTAAAAGGTTCGACAAAGAATTAATAAAGATAAATCTTTTCTAAACTCATTCCAAAAACACAGATATTTTGACTAAGTTTGTCAGACTAATTGCCATGAAGTTTCAGAAGACTTTTCTTCAATATTAGTAACAATCTTTGCATACGTGCTTAAAGTATTGAAGAATTCTGTTCACGGAATTCCCTAAAATATATGGCAATTGGTTTTATTTCCAGTTCCTTCCACAGGCTTTAGTGCAGAAAAAACAACTTTCAGACAATTAAATGTTTCTAAAGACAAAATTCGAGATATTCCAGGCAATTAACTGTCTCACACATTGTCTGAAATTCTAGAAGACTGCTAAACAAAGATGTTTCAATAATTTATGTCAAAAGTATTGCTTTATTAAAAATCAAAGTTCTACCAATCTTCTCACCATTTCATTTACCATCAAAACCGGTAAACAGTGGTCCTATTTTGAAAAGAAAAAGAAATAATGTTTTTATAAAACTAAAATCTAAAGCATCAAATATGATTGATAAGTGGAGGTATTTTTCCACAGCGTGTCAAATTATGATATTGCTATCAGGACAACTGTGTAGTTTCAAGTCAAACTCAGTGACCCATGTTTCATGGTAGTGGTTCAACAAGACCATCTCTCATGTCGAGATGGTCCACTTAGCACTCATTGCATCTGAGGGGCCAGGACCAGTGCTTCACCTCTGTGAGCACATCACCTAGATGCAATGAGTGCTAAAATGAACTCAATCATGAAGATGAGGATGGTTTCTCATGAAAACATCAGGTGTGAACGGCCTAATATCATAATCAAGCTATGATGTTTTTCTCCGAAAGACCTAATAAAAAACAATAGCTTTTGTAAATAAATTCAAAGATTCGGCCTGGAACCTGCAAATTTACTCTCCAAATGTTCGGAAAGAAAGAAGAAAATTGTTAAAAAATTGAATAGGAGATTCAGCCTTTAGGCAGAAGACAGTAAGATTAACTCATACACCCTTTTTTTCAAAATTAGAGATCCATGACCAATAAAACTGATAGAGCAGGTACAATATAAGGTGCAAAGCACCAAGTCCATCAGACAACTCATACACACATTCAAAAATCGATGGGGAGAATAAATTGGATCAAGAGAAGATCCTAAGATAACATTTACATACATATATATACAATCCTCAATGGGGAAAATCCATTTCTTCAAATATATCAGGTCCATACTTCTTGTGACAAGAAACATCTCAGACAACCCTACTGTAACATATGTTAGCTCTTTTAGCAAGAGTCATGTCAGACAACCGTATGGTAACATTGATATAACTTTACAGAAACAGCTCTCTTTTCAAAATGAAGCCTTGTTACAACAAGACAACCGAAAATTGTGATCAGTGTTTTAAAGTTCCGATGGCTTAACAACAGTATGAAAAACTTGTTGGATTAAATTACACTATCAGAGCTCATTACATTATTAAATTTCCTAGATGGGTTCACCGTAAAAATCACAAATTTAGACTTTCAAATGCTCTATACGTTGGACTTACAAGAGCAAAAAACTGTCCAGAAGGCTCTTGATGGACCGACGCCACAACACAACCATCATGCCGAACACCCTTTGCCCTTAGTTCTGCCACCTGATGAACCTCATCAATCCCTAATATATTTGTCTTTGATATGAGCCGTCGCTAGTGTACAAAACATATCGATAACCCTGATGAAAAATTGGAATTGGAAGACAAATGTGTGACAATATCTAAATTCACATTGTCAAAACCCCCTCCTACCATGAAATCATCGGCCATCATAGTGGCAAAAGTTTTTAAGATATCCCTAGCATTGAAGATAAAAATCTTACCCATCCTTGAACTATTGATGTGGTCCGAGAAGACCATCTCTCGCACGACCAGAGAACGAAGACGAATCACAAACTAGAGGGTTAGAAAAAGGAAAGAATACCATAATATATTTTTGGACCACTACCAATTGATCAAAGTCTGACAGATCAATATGATAGACCAACAGATTGCCAGCATTTGGGGTGATTCTTCAGCAGCCCCAAAAGCTCCATCGAGTCATGTTGTTGGAAAGGTTTGGGAGGAGTCCACTTTTACTCTGCAAAGCAGACTTAACAGAGGCTTCCTTCTGAGGAATACTGAAAGACGGTCTAAAGAGGATCGGGATATAGTTGGAAGGGTCGGTTATGGTGCGGCCAGAGGCTATAGCTCAGGAGTGCTGTGTGATGGTGCGAATTCAAACGGGGTTCGCTGGCTTTTCCTGCCAAAAATGGTGGGCTCCCCTGGCATAATTGTGGTTACTAAATTTGTGCCTTCCTCATATCGGGAGTACGAGGAGTCCCATATACTGCAAGCTGTTTGTAAACCCAAAAACAGATCGCCTGGTATCGTGGACTATAAAAATATTATTATGTTAGATCTTGTGTCTACATTGATATGGATAAGCCACTCTTGTTTTTGAATATTTTATCTTCAAAATTCAATTTTTGAAAGTAACAAATTATGGTTGAAGATTCTACAGTTATTTGTTTCACATGCTACAAAGTGGAAAAATCACTCTTTTGTAACTTGTAGTCCAAATCTAGCTCAAAAGGTTTTAGAGAAAGAAGATGTCTTTTATGTTTCAGGAAATCATAGTTGCATCTCAAAGAATGTTCATTGAGACTAGGTAGTGTAGACATGTAAAATTAGCATTATGCACTTAGTTCATATTCATCCGCTCATAAAATTAATCAAGTTCATTAAATCCATTCATTAGGCAAATTAGGTTCATTTAATCTCTAAGGTTCATTTAATCTTAAATTGAATAAATTAACTTTATTTAATTTAAGCCTATCATTCTCTCTTTGATTAAATAAATCAAAACTTGATCACGGAGCATTAGCTACAAGTTTGTGGGCATTAGCAACCTTCTTGACTACAAATTGGTTGTAGATGGGTCTTTTGGGGCCGATTCATACTATTTTTAGACTTCAGTTTTTGAGTTTTTATGTGTTTGCTGTTGACAGTTGACAGCTGTCCCCTTGTTTGTTTCTTTGTGGAGTTAGTTTTTTAGGAGGATTTTATGATTCGGGTAGTTTTTAGAGAAGTTGGAGAGTTTCGAAGGAAAGGAGAGTGGGAAACAATTTGAAGGGTGATGATATGACTGAGTCTGGAAAAATACCCTAGGGGCAGGTTTATATTTCTGAGTCAATGTTATGTTTATGGTTTTAATTTAGGATGGAGCTGTTATCAATAAAATAATTTTGATTTATTC
>VDFB02035400.1:0-14119 GCA_007258455.2 Sequoia sempervirens
CCTTTACCTATGGGGACTTGAAGAGAGAACTCAATCCCTTAGCTGATACTCTCCATAACACAATGAATCAATTGCTTCAACAACAAATGATCACTTTTCCTACCATTAAACCATTTTATACCACCAAGCCTTTACCACCCACCTTTAAACCAAATCCTTATTGTCATTTTCATTGCCAAAATGGACATGACACTGAACAATGTAAATGTCTCAAACACTTAGTTCAAGACCTCATTGATTCTAGTTGTTTGTCCATTGTGGGTTTCAATGATCAAGGAAATAATTTTGTTGCACCTCCTAACTAAAATCTAAAAATAAATTTCATCTATGGCTATGTCATTCTTCACTTCACTCGATGAAAGTATCCCTTTAGTTGTTCACAAATGTTTGAAGTTTTTGCATGACAATGAGATATTTATTGTACACCATAGTGGCTTTAATTAGTTGTCCTCTAAAGGAAAATTTTCCCTAGAAGCCTTTTGGAATGAACCTATGGAACCTATCACCCTTGGAAAGGACTTCTTTTTCATTTCCTATCAAACTTGCAAAGCCCAAAGAATAGTTGAATTGTCTCTTCGTAACATGTCCTTGTCCACTTCCATTACCCCTATCATAGATGAGACAATGCTTTAGCTTGAGACTGAAATTGAAAAAACAACACAAACCCATACACAACTGACCATAGACACTTTCCCTTCCTCATTTAAACTTTCAAGAGAAAATGGCACCAATCTCATCATCCCTTCTTGCATTAAACAAGTTTATAAAGCCAAAGAGAAAGTGCTTGACCCATCTTCTTCGGTTTCTTCCATTCTTCCCCCTCTAGAAGAAAAGGAACCTATGGTGGATCAACTTTCTCTTACACCTAAACAACTTCAAAATAAAATTAAAAGAAACTGTGGTGTTAGGGAGTGTAGGTGTCATTGTCTTCTCCTTGCTTGTCAAATGCAAATCAAAAATGACAAAGAAAATCAACCTCCACCTTTAATAGAAGCAATACCTGACCACCATCTTCCTCTTGACCCACCACAAGATAGTACAATCCAACCTTCACAACAAAATGGTTTGATCAAAGCCACAACTTTTGATACATCCTTCCTTAGAAATTACCCTTCTTCCTCTCATCTTAATTAACTTAGAAGATGATGATGATGAGTAGATCACTAAAATCAATGAAGAGGTGCATAACAATTTGAATTATTTATTCTCCTCTTCCATGAGATTAAAAGATAAATATCTCAATTTAAGTGAAGAACTAGGCACTTCTCCTAGTTCAACACTTGGAATTCTTCATTTGGATAGTAAACTGCCCTCACAATACACTGAACAAGATTAGGAGGTAGATGACTTGTTTGATGGTTGACTTGCATTCACCTTGCTAGCCTTTTGCATTTTTCTTTGCTCTTTTGTTTGTATGTGTGTATCATCTCCCCTTGTATTGTGCATTTGATGTTCTCTCTCTCTTTATATGCTTCTTCTATTTGTATATGTATTCTTTTATATGTCTTCTTTTATCCTTTTCCTTTTTTCTTTGTGCTTTTGGGTTTTCCTTTTGGTGATGATGCAAAGCATAGAGACACCCTATGTCTCTTCCATGTTGACCTATCAGGTCCTTTTACTTCTTTTTTTCCTTTTTATTTTGTGTTTTCCTTTTGGGGATTACATAAAGCATTGATACACCCTATGTCTCTTCCATGTTGACCCAATCGGTTCCTTTTCCTTTTTACTTTGCCTTCTTCTTCTTTTTTCCTTTTGGGGATGACACAAGGAATTGAGACCAAAATGTCTCCTTCATGTTGACCCAAAATATTTTTCTTTTCATTTGCCTTTTCATTTTCTTTTTGATTGTGCTTTCTTTTTGGGGACGATGTAAAGTGTTGAGACCATAATGTCTCTTGCATGTTGACCCAAAATGGACCTTGGTTTTTCTTTTGTTTTCACTCTCTTTGTGTCATTCTTCCAGTTCTATGTGCTTTGGGGAATGATGATAGTTCCGAGATTTGTAATAAAAATATTGTAGCAATGAACATATTGACCCCAAATCCATAGATCCCTTATGTGTTTGGTGTGTTCTTTTGCAAGGGGAAACCTCCCTTTTCTTTTCTTTTGTTTTTCATTTACATGATGTATCCTAACATAGAAACATATGACTTGGCATAGGGACTTTGCAAGTTGGCTCTCATGTCTTGTTTTCCTTTTGCATTTTGTTTCCTTCGCTACTTTAAATTAATTTCTCATAGAGCAATGCGTAGCAATTCCTTTAAAGTGGGGGGCATACATTAGCATCATTTCATTTGCCTTCTTGGTTCTTAGTACAGCGTTGTCACTTCATATGATGTTTTTGCCACTTTGCAAATGACAATGGGTATGATTTCCTTCATAAGTGTGATCTCTCTTAGCATATTACATTCCTCTTGGTGGTTTGATGCAATGCATTGTATCCCCTAAGTTGTGAATATTTTATTCTTAGATTGGTCCTCTCTTGGAGACATTAGACACAATGTTCCCTAAGTGATAGACCTTGCATGAACTTAACAAGACTCCTTTGAACTTTCTTTTACATTTTTGCATTTTACATTTTACATCTTTTCCACCTTACATAATGCAACTTGCATGACTATGGTACCTTCCTCCTTGTTCATGAGTTCTAAGCATAGGAAGCTTTACTTGTTTCATGAAGCACAAACCGACATTTTCCTTGTGGCACCTTGTTAAACTTATCAAGAGGTTTAACTTTGATATGGTTGAGAAAGAATCCCATTCAGCAGCACAACTTTCCCCATAGCCACCTATGTGTTTGTGGGTGCTTACCAACTAGCGTATGTACTTCTCCTTTTTAGCTCTTCTCACCGATGGATAGTCATGAGTTTTGTCACCATACAGTGAGTATCCATATTCTTTTTCAAACATCCTAGACCTAATCCAAACTAGTTGGACAAATGATCGAAGCTCAATCTCATTCTCCATTTTCTTCTTTCTTTTTCACACTTGTGTTCCTTTGTTCTTATGTTTAGTTTTCTATAGGATTTCCATCAAGGGGGCTTGATCATCCCTCTTGATCATTTTTATTCCATCTTGCTAGCATAAGTGCATTAGGACTGTCTCTATATACATGGCTACTTTAGTGTAAGTTTGAAGCAAGTTCATCCTCTCACTAAAGTGGGGGCTAAATGTACAATAGAAAAATAGATAATTGACATTTTGATGGTATTTTAGGTCTTTCTCTCATTATGTTTGGTCCTTTTTTCTTTGATTTAATTTTACAGTAACATGCATTCACATTAGGTCCTAAGCTTATTCAAATTATGATGTCTTGTAAAGATGTTGTATTATGGCACATTTCACTACACTTTCTAGACTCTTTTCATTACAATTCACCTAAAAGACACCCTTTCATCACTTATCCTATTCCTAAAATTATTTGTAAAGTCTTGTAACAAGATTTCTCGCTTTTCTAGGCTTAATTTCACTATTTACACCTCTTTTATGCTTTTTTTACCCCTTTATGCCCTTATAAGGCTTAATTAAATGTGTTTTTTAATAAGCGATAAAACAACGATAAATGTGACTTAATTCTGACGCATTTACAATCCCAAAGAGTCAGACCCATTGCCATAGGTGGTGAATGGAGTCCCTCTTAATAAAATCAAAATATTTCAAAATTTTCTTTGGGTTTATTCAAAATTACCTTATGTTGGCCTTTGATGAGGTATCATTGGGTTATTAGGGGACAAGAGTGTATAAATAAGTGTTTTTCTCCTAATTTTACATCTCCTACAATCTCCCAATCATCAAGTTCACTTGCATTCATCAATTAGCATTCAATCAGAATCGATCAAGCATCTTGGAGCAACCGTGGCCTGCTTTAGATTTCTTCAGGTTGTGTGTGGTGAGTTTAGGTTTTATTTTCATGTTGTTATTCATCATTCCTTGTTCATTTCATTTCATTTCTTCATTAAGGTTTGATTACCAAAGTAGGATTTGACAAAGTCAAATCCTATAACTTCAACCTTCACCATTTTCCCCTCTTTCATGTGTTTCTGCGGAATTTTTAATATGCAAATTTGTCAAGCAATTAAGGTTCCGTTATGGAAAAGAAATCAACAAAAGTTTTCAAGCCAACTAAACCCTATTTCAAGAATGGAGATAACCTACAGGTCCATTTTCTATATATTTGATGATGTTCAAGCAAGGTGGTGATAACCTTCCTTCCAACTCAAATGACCCAACACAAACCAAGAAACCTACCCTTAAACATAGAACTCTTAACTTGTCTCAAATCCTCACCAAAAGGCTTTTAGCCCTCAAACCTCAACACTTGGACTTATCTTTTGGATAAGGTCATACCATTGCCAAACAAACCTCAACAAAGACTCACCATAGACCCCAAACCAAAATCCCAAAATGTTTCAAGAAATTTCTTCACAACAATATTGAGATCCAATAAACCACCCATGAATTAGGCTACTCGAACAGCCCCTAGTTACAAAGAAGTACTTCCCCAATCGATCAACTCCAAACTCTCTTGAAGGGGTATTAATTGGCGACAAATGATACGTATGGGATCTATACTAGATTCTTGATGTTGTCTTAACTTTACAATGCTTTTACAATGATTATTTCAAGTTAATTAAATCAAAATTAACTTGTAGAATGAAAAAATAGAAATAATAACAAGGTGATTATATATGAAAGGAAGGAAATAGAGAGAGAAAGAAAGAGAGAAGAGAGAGAGGTGCAAACAATTGATACTTGAGTCCCTAAGGGACTTCGATCTCGGTCCACTCAATAGAGAATCGATTAACTCAAAAATCAATTACAAAGCACACAATCATTCTCCAGAACTGACAGCATAACAACGCTCTGACGTGCAAGAATGACTCAAAGAATCTCCACAAGACCTCTCTTTCATGTCACCATAGCTTCAAGACTTCATCACTTGAAAACAACTTCCTTTTCACTGTCATCTCTCACCCCCTTTTTATACATAAAATTAACTCAATTTGGTCACTAACCAATTGATTTTACAATATTTTTGAAAATCCTCCATATCTCCAAAAAATACAACTTAATCTCCCTTATTTACATAAAAAATCATTAAAATAACCCCCACTATCTATAAAATAAATTTAAGCCCCTTGTTATCATTTATTCGGGCTTAGGAGATTTTAACTAATCTTGAAATAGGGGAATTGTTTTTTTGTTTTCTTTTTAGAATAGGGCATTCGGGCTAACCACTTAACAAAATAAACAAATGCCACATATGTTTTAAACCAGATCAATGGCTTAGTGGTGGCTATACGTTTGCTAGGCCGACGGTCGCGGGTTCAAACCCGACCGTTGGCTTTTAATAGCCGCTTGCTAACTTCTAATTAACAAAACAAAACTGTCACCTTTATTAACTAAGCCAGAGATTGTAGCCGGATTGGTAGGAGGCGGCAGTTATTTGCAGGAGGTTGGGGGATCTAATCCCCCAACAAACATTTTGTTAAAAAAACCAAACCATCAAATCAAACCGACTAACAATTTCAAACCGGCGGTGCAGGAGTTCGACAAAATTACGTGGCATACCGGAGGTTATGGGAATACAATGCGTTGATAAACTAAAGAATCATTGGGTGATAGTGGAAGTGACTAATAATGCCAGTAGCGGATGTTGATGTGAAGGCATTGGCTGTGACTAGATGATGATGTATTTCTTGTTGGGAATGAAGCTATTTGAAATTTGGATAGATAGTATCTTTGCCGTGGATCACTGGCGTCATCATATGGATGATACGTTACCGGCAAATGAATTGGTCATTTGATTTGCCACGGATGTGACGTCATCATATGCGGATCGCATCAGCGTACCTTCAAGTCCACCAAGTCAGCACGAAACTTTGGTGTATCTTGAGCATCGATCAATAGGATTTTGGCAGAAAATGACATGGGCTTCGAAGAAATTGTCTCCAGTCCTTGAGTCACGAACCAGAGCAACTTTGATGACATCATTTTTCAGCTCTACAGGGCCTGATCGGTTGGCCCTAAGAGTTTCTTGTATAACTATAAAATAGACTCCTTTTTGCTCCGTTCGAGTTGCATTGGAATCAGGACACCGAGCTCTTTCTGATGGTGCTGATTCTGGAGAGAAATGAGACACTTCAATTTTCACTAAAAATATGTCCATCGGATCAATAAACCACAAAATCCTCCATCAAATCTATAATTTAAGACCTCTAGTTTTTTGATCTGTTGGTTCTTTTTTACAATGTAACCAGGCTTTTCTTCTAATCTACCTATGGAATTGCAAATTCCAATCAAAGGCAAATCAAAGGACTTGGACCAATTGACGAGGACTTTAAAAATCCTCCTACACTTCGGGCTCTGCAAGACCCAGGAGGGAGATCCCTTAATGTGTTTACAACCTCTGCACCATTATTATAAACGACATTAACAATAGCATATAATCTCACTTAATAGCTCAACATGATAGGATAATATCGAATAGAATTGTCTATTCCTCAACAATATCAACTATCTGGAGCATGAGATGACCAAACACAATCCATAGTATAAGATAGTCATTGATTTGCAATTTGTAGCAAGCTCTAGGAAAAGATAAACAACTTTTGAACTACACAAATACGTACAACTTAGATCAGTGCCATATATCCATTGTAGGAGTCAAATTCATAAGAATCTAGAGGTCTATGATAGATTTAATACATGACATATAAGATCACTAACAATATTGCATTACAATTTCATTAGTATGCATTCTAACCCAATACTACTTATCAAATCCTCATATAGAACATATCTACCTATAATCCCATTCAAGCATTTTAATTAATTCCTTGAATTAAAGCTAAAATAGAATCATACACATCGCAACAGTGAGATGGATAAAACAACCCTTAGTTATTTCATTCAAAGTTCAGATATGCATATACAATGGAGAGACATGAGCTTGAATTTATCATTTCAACTCAAATGCTAGTACTATTATATAACATTAAATCCTTATGAACTCAAAACCTGCTATAGAATGACTCAAAACCTAAATTGCATTTTTCTCTAAAACCATTAGACTTCACAATTTTCTTTGCAACTTCACCTAGACTCAACCAAAAATTATCTAACTTGTTGACCCATACTTCTAGCGTTGAAATCCTTCTTATAAAGAATGAAGGAGAAAACAAGCATCGGGCCAGAAAGGACACATGTCACCAGCTAATTGGAGCACCTAGTGATATTCCACAAATCGTTACCACAGCCATCACCCTGGAGAATATTCTTGTTCATCATGTCAATAGAGGAATGTTGATGAAGGAACAAAAACCACAAGAAACCCACGCCAAGAATGCCATCAATGAAAAACTAGAACCGTTGTAACTGCAGCATCTGATCTGCCACCTGTTAGTAGTCCATTCTTTTATTCTTCTTCAGTCAAATATTTAGTTACCCATTTATGATATTCTTCATTAGTGGGCCAATCAAAATTAATCACCTCATTCACCTTGGCATTATAAGGTGTGTACTTTACTGCTACCTGATTTTCATCCCTTTCAAAAGATTCCAAAAATGAGCTGGCACTAATAATATTATCCATACAACTCACCAAGAAATCATAATTTGAGTCATCACAAATTAATTTAATTTGATCATCGATGACTTTATTTGCTTGATCCTACCATTGTTGGAGTGACTTACTTTTCCCCTACTCATCAATTATATTAGGTAGCAATGTGTTACCCCAATCATTGAAATTCTTCACCAATTCCCTAATCTTCCTACTCAAATCATCTGGTAGGGTGTGAAAACCCTACAATGAATTAACTAATACTTGAGTAGGTTTTAATGATTGGGGCCTATTATTTGTGTCAAACCTTGAGGCCTTATACATGACATCCAAATCACTGGCCCTAGGGATCAAATTTTTAATCAATGGTATCACTACCTCCTGATCCCTATTAATATTCTTTATTGCATCTATCAACAAAGAATATAAAGAATGTATAGATAGTAATTTACTATCAACCTTTTCATTTAAATGCCTCAAGACAGTAGTAATAATCTCCTTTTTCTTTGAAATAGATCCCTCCTCACTTACCTTTAATGATTGATGCAATTCATCAATTCTTTACAAGAGATGCTTCTTTCTAAGATCAACAAAGCACTCTGTTTCTTCTTCAATTTCCTCTAAAGAAGGGGTGAGGGCAGGATTCTAACTAGGAGATCCTGGTGTGGAAACAATTGGAGAAGTAGGAGGCACTGATCCTGCTATGGAAGGTAATGTACTGGTTCTTGGAGCACTTGATGTCTCCCCAATCTGTTTATACCTAAACCTTTCCACCTTAGTCTGTAACTCAACATTCTTCTGCTGCATCTTATTGTATTCCTCAATCAAAAGGTTATACTTCTCCATTAGGCTCTTCTTTTCAGCCTCCTCCATTTCAGTAATCTTTTGGGCCAATTTGGCCACATTCACAGTCAAATTAGTAGCCTCGATGGTTGAGATCTTTGAAGCTCTTTTTATTATTAATCCTCCTCTAAAATTTGGATTAATATAAAAACATCTGGTTTTCTCCCTTGTCTGGCCAATGCCCAAATTTCCAAGGTTTCATACTCTTCACTGAAAGTAGAGTCTTGAAGTGCTACCTTGACTTCTTCTTCAGAGTCTTGCAAGGGATGCTTGGACTTCAAAAGAGCATTAAATGTTACAGCATCTACAATGTCCCATTCAAGAAGAATCAATACTCTAGCCTCACTCACCAATTTTCTTCCTTCTTTAGGAGTGATGTTCATGAATTCTTCCATTAATTCAGCTTTAACTTCCTCATCATTCTCTTGATCTGACCTGTTAGGCTTTAGTTCTCTTCTCCTCTTACACTTATCTTGATACTCTTTAAATTTCATCCTCCATAGCAATTGCAAGAATACATGAGTTCTTACCAATGTATTGTCATCTAGAAACTCCTTGCATGCTTCCATTTTTACATCTTGTACACTTTTTCCTTTCATATCTAAATTAGATAAAACCAATTCAGCTGGCCTAGGAGGGGAAGGAATACCAACTTGCATGTCTTGATGAGTGACAATAATTTCATCCATCAAATTCTCTTGCGGTTGATCAATTCTTTGCCTCTTAGGGCTTGGCTTAGATGGTGGTGATTGGGGATTGTCTTCTGGTGATGATTCTAAATCAACGATTTTGATTGCCCCATGAACTTTGAACTTTGGACCTGGTTTTGGAGGCACCTTCATTATTTGCTTTCATTTTCTATCCACTTCTTCTTCATCACTACTGCTATCCTTTTTCCTCTTGTAAATGGGCCACCTTTTTGTAGGCTGGTATGTTGGCCTTGTTTCAATTGTTCTGGCACCTTGTTCTTGTACACCCAGACTCAGTTCCAAGTTTACCTTTTTGATTCTCAAAGTGCCCATAATCTCTTTGAAGTTCTCCATCAAAAAATCAATTTTCTTATGATATGGGCTGAACTCCAACAATGGATCATAAGTGGGATCCATTTTGTGCAAAATATCTAATAGCTTATCATAAGCTATCCATTTCTCCTTGTTCAAATCTTGCTTATTTAAGTCGAAATCATTTCTAATGAGGTCCTCAAGGAAGTTGTACTCATGCACAAATTTTCCAACTTTTATTATTTGTCTAAAAAAAGAAAAGAAACCCTCAGGATCATGCTGCCGCTTTGGACCACACCTCAAATGGTAATCATCAAAGAATTTATCAAAATACACTCAGCCTCCTTTTGAAAAAGAAAAATCAGACACCACTATACAATGGGGAAAAATGTTCCCTTACCACTCCCTGTGAGGTTGTCCTCATGGATACAACCTATTTTCCACATAACTTCTGCAAACCCCACTCTTGGTGGCACATTGTATGGCAATGTATGGGGGTCCCTTGAAAACCATAGACTCTCAAAACAGTGTTGACTGGTTATGGGATAATGTAACCCGGTTATGGGCTTCTAGGCGGCTGCTTCCCTTTCTGAAATCATGTAATTCCTTAGGGATCTAGAATATTTTCACCATCCCGATCAGCCCCTCAATCTGGAAGCAAAGAAATTATCAAATTGCACATAACTGGTACTTTCCTTATTGCAAGATAAATTTGCAGCCCATATCTATACTGGAAATCTTTCTCCATCAATCGATTGCCTTAATTTCATGCTTTCAAAGAAGAAATCAGAATTCTTGAACAAGAACATGTGCATGTATAAATACCAAAATAATTGAGTGTTGTTGATATCCCATTTTTTCACAACTTTGACAACCCTTCAGCCCTCTAGAGTGAGAAAGGGGCAAAGTCATGTCCTGAGAAAAGTTAAGTTAGAACATCACTTTTAGAACCTGAAGCAGTGAATGCATGTACCCAGGAATAGAAACCCAAAATCTAACACAATGAATAGAAAGTGGCCAGGAAATGGCTTGCAAAAAAATTTAATCTGAAAGGTTCCTGGTCACTGGGGCTGATATGAAATCTTGAACCTCCTGCCCTAGCCAAATGAGGTGGAAGCAACTTAGCTCTAAAAAGAGATTTCAACTTTGCATATTCCTGCTTCATTTCCTTAAGATTGATAGGAACCAAGTATTCACTCGGTTTAAAACTCAGAATCAAAAATTTGGTGGGAACTGCCCTCTGTTGGCAGGAGCGGGCAGGGTGCGTGTTTATGCATGGTTGCTTGTGGGCTTGGGATGCTCTTGCGTGCCTGGTGAGTCTGTGGGGGCATTTTGGGTACGGCAGGAAACACATATCCTTTGCATCCAACCATTTGAAGGGGAGGTGGGAGAAAATTCTCATCCCAGCCACCATGTCCCCGAACATTCCAAACACAGCAGGGGGCCCGCTAGTAGAGCTATGTTGAACAATTATACACTAACCCTTCCCTACGGTTTCCTATGAGAACCAATCCCTTGCTTGTATCATTCCATTATTAAAGTTACAGTGATCTAGAAATCATCATCTGAGGTTTGTTTTAATGGTAATCGGCGAGAATGTTGGGTGGTGCCATCTCGGAAAAACTAGGGTTTCTTGACAACGTTACACTTCAAATAGCTAGGACTAACCAGAGATAGGAAATTACAAAAAAAAATACTACAATTTCTCACAATCTATAATTAGACTATAGCCCTATGATGTTTATCAGCAAATGACAAGCACAACAAATCCTTTCCCAAATTCAACTGTAGGATGATCAGGAGGCACAGAAAATAAACTCATGGCTTTCTTCGCAGAAATCCCAAATTCTGGTTGCAAAGACTCACAATTCCACCTTCGGCTCTGAAACTGCTCTGTAAAATAGTTGAATGCTTTGTGATACAAATAAAGTAGGATAATTGATTTTATTTTGATCAAATTGTGCCAGTAAATGTCTTGTCTACCATTAAGCCTCACTCACATGTTGTACGAATGGCTCCAACCATATTTGATGCAGATTTAAATATGAGCCGTTGATCCTTTAGTTAGATCAAATGATTGAACAACCATCTTAAAAATAGGCTGACACAATCACCAACATGGTAAATAAGGGGCCCACCATACCATACGCCACGAATGAAATCCACATGGCAGTTGCCCATGACATCGCAATTGGTAAAGATCCTACAACTTTGGATCACGTGATGGCAGGCAACTGTAGATCTTGAACAATGGTGATCCTGTTCCTTCAAAACATTAGTTGGCCTTATCATTATCTGTCGAGAACCTTTTCTACTGAGATCATAACATCTTCATTGATTTGAAGCATGTGTATCTCACAAGCATTTTAGTAACCCACAACATAACATATTAAAGCTGGGTTAAATTATTTCAATGTTTCTTCGGCTCCACCAGATGAGACACATGGCGCTCGCCCGTGATATCACGATCAATAAAAATTATGTAGCTTTGGATCACATGATGGCAGTAAACCATTGATATCTGATGAAGATTGATTGATGACACACAAAATGATCTCCTTCATCCATGCTAGAAATGACACATGGCACCCACCCGCAATATTCTGATCAATAAAGATCCTACATCTCCCAATCATGCGATGATAGGAAACCATTGATATCAGAAGGAAATTTGATCAACAGTAGCATGAATTTGATCCCTTCTAAAAAATAAAACATTCATTAAAAGGACAAGCGGGCATCACTAGGCGGATGGAAAATAATGACATATGTTGTTTTAAAACGATGAAGCATGGGGCCAGCCAAGACTTATTGAAAATAAAACCTGCGGAGGAAATAAAAATTAAGACCAAAAGGACCAAGCCTAGATGGAACGATGGGGCATAAGATGTTTTAGAATCCTTCCAAAAGTAACAAAAAATTAGATCCCACCCCAGGCATAAAGTAAACATAATGGTTTTACATGAAGACAAAGCTAAAACCCCAACCCTTAGAAACTTTCCAACACCATGAAGGACTAGCGACATAAGGTAGGGAAAGAGTGACAAAAAAGGAGAAAAAATCTGAAGCTCCATCAGTGGCTCCATTTGGGGACATTCATTCCACTGGAATGAAGAAATAATTCAGAATCTCAGGTGGAGTAGACTAAGAGGCAAAGACGACCAAAAAAGGAATTGTTCAGACAAAACAGCCCAAACTATGTACAAGATATATACAAAATATACAAACCTAAACTATTGTTCATGGAAAATAATACTTCAAGTGAAGTATAACTTCAAGAACTATCCATGAACTAGCAGTTCAAGAATATCCCCTGTCATATCTTGGAGGAAGTATGAATTTTCACTCCACTTACCATTTATCAAAAATGGACCCAACTAGATTGCATCAAATTTCCCATGTTTCTCTTTATCTTCCAATATGGAATTCCACATTAAAACCAAATATCCATCTTTGAAACTCCTTGCAGTTTCCCTCTTGTCATACAAGTTCTTTATTTGCAACTGCAACTTTGCATTTCTCTTTTGTGCTTCCCTCCTAGTTTCATCTAATTCTATAAGAGCTTCCACTCTCAATTGCATCTCATCATCAATTTCATTATCATACATCTGGACAAACTTATACATTTCCATTAATTTTATTTGGGCTAACCTTGCATTTATCCCATAAACCAAGTCAAATGGGGCACAACCTATTGCCTTCTTCATAGTTACCCTATCTGCCCAGACTGCTAATCTCAGCTTAGAATCCCAAGCCCTTTTATTTTGATCTAGGATTCCTTTAGTGATCTTCATCAAGCTTTTATTGCTTTATTCTGCTTGTCCATTTCCCTATGGGTGGTATGGTGATGAATAAAAAATTTGGATGCCATGCTTCTCACAAGATTCTATGTATTCTTCAGATCTAAAACACATTGCGTTGTCTGACACAATCCTTTCTAGACATCCAAATCTAGTCAATATGTTGGTCATCAGGAAGTCAATTACCACTTTACTAGTGGCTTTCTTTGTTGGAATTACTTCCACCCACATGGTGAAATAATCAGTGGCCACCAATATCCATGAGTGGCCTCCACTGGATTTACATACTATCTCTCCTACAAAATCAATACCCCACTGTTGGAATGGAGCTTGTACTATAACTAGTTTTTGAGGCAAGTTACCAAAAAACATTAACTTACCAGAGAAACTTTAACAAGCATCACATGTATTCACTAGTTGGTGTGCATCCTTAAAAATTGTAGGCCACCAAAATCTAGCCCTCATTATCTTATGTGCAATTGTTTTAGCCATATAATGTCCTCCAAAAACTCAACCGTGCATCTCACTAAGAAGTTCTTTTGCTTGATCTTGGTCAACACACTTCAGCATGACACCTTCTCCATTTCTCCACCAGAGCTTTCCATCTACAATAACATATTTGATAGCATGTAACTTCAATGTCCTTTTCTCATTTTCACTCAAGTTGTCAAGACATTTCATTCTTTGTAGATAATATATCACATCTTTATACCACTTAGAATGCTCCATATCACATATGTGTGATCTATTCTCCTCTTCTAACAAATTTATCTAATTTTCTTCCAGATTACTTTGGGCCATAAGCTTGGCCAATCCTTTTCCCCTTACTAGTTTAGTAATCTGGACCTCAATATTGAATTCATGGATCTGATTTATCCACCTACACCTTCTTCCCGACACTTCTTGTTGTG